>VRYO01002410.1:976955-1004219 GCA_009812075.1 Sialia sialis
AGAACAGAACAGAACAGAACATTCCTTCAGGGGCGTGAAAACACCAAAAATTGCTGTGGTTATTCAGAACTCCCACGTTGAAAGAGTAAACACAGCAGTGGGGAGCAGCCTGCTGAGGCAGGACACGTGCCTGTGATCCTGTTCTCCCTGCCCCAGGTGTGTACCAGATGTCGGTGTCAGAAGCGGCTGTCCCAGGAGAGGAAGTGGGGAGAGTGAAGGCCAAAGATCCTGACATTGGGGAGAATGGCTTGGTGGCTTACAGCATCATCGATGGAGATGGCATGGACATGTTTGAAATCACCACAGATTATGAGACTCAGGAAGGGGTTGTGAAGCTTAAGAAGGTGAGTGATGCCTATTGCTACGTAGTGTTTTTGTTGCTGACAGAATATTTTGTAATAATGGATTACCACCTAAGCTAAAATATTAGTAAATGCAAATTTCAATTAATTAATTTCTCAAGATGTGATTAACTCTTAATATTCCATTTCCCCATTAGCTGAATTGGAATGGAAGAAAATAACCAAGAAGAGTTACATAAATACTGTACAGTGGATTAATTGCACAAACTAAATGAATTCATAATAAAAAGTCACGGTAAAATACGATGCCATCAGCTTCATTGTTAATGAAGTTTTGCCTAGTGCTGATAAGTAGCAGACATTCACTGTTGCTTTATGTTCAGTCTGAAAAGCCTCATGACCTATAGTTTGAATTCTTCAGCTGTGCATTGTCCACAATAGTGTTCTGAAGGAGTCACAGGCTATGGGAAAAGCAGCAGGAGCTTTGAAAGCATTATCAAATTAATTTTAAATTGCAAATTATAGAACATAAATCTTATTATTATGGAAGCATTATCATTTTGCCCTTTGTATCTTTAGAATTATCTCTCTTGGAGATAATCAGAACTCAAAGGAGAAGGCCTGGGCAACTCTGGTCAGCCCTGCCCTGCCCTTTGGGGCAATCCCTCAGGAAGGGACTCAGAGATCTCCTCCACTCAAAACTGCCCTGGTTCGATTTCTGTCTCTGTTCTAGAGGTGGGAGTGGGGTTTTTTTGTGTTTTGAAACGTGGGTGAGCTGTCACTCCACCCAGTCTCTGGTGTTAACATACTTTGTGAATTGTGGTTGGCACCTGCGTGATCATTTTGAGGTACAACCCTGCAGCCACTTCACGCCAGTGCAGGCAGAGAGGCACTGTGGCTTTGATCAGGCTCCCAAAAGGACTTGTCCCAAGGGGCATTATTCTACCTCCCCTTTGGGAAGTGTTATGAGATCTGTGATTGGAGAGAACTGCAGGAATGAAAGCACTGCAAACCATATTTTCCCCACTACCTAAATAATTTAACTTATCTGTGTGCTATCTCATGGTGCACTCAGGAGCACTTCAAACCTCATCCACGTGGAATGCCTGCCAGCCTGGATAAAGCCAGGCTTCTACTGGGAGCCCCTTTCCTGTCCTTTGCACAAGTTTGCTCAGTGATACAGCAAGCAAGAGCAAGACCAGGACTCTGTGGTGATATTTTGAGTGCCTTCCTATGCTGCTCCGTACATAGAATGTAGCTCCTTCCATTTGAGTCTTTATGTTTTTAAATATACACATTTCAGTCCAAGCTTGTTGACAGATGCTCACATTTGTTTGATGTCATTGAACACTAGGGCGCTGCCTGCTGCTCTGACAGCTTGGTTTCCCTGACTCTGGAATGCACTGTCTTCTTGTTTCTCACAGACCTTAGATTATGAAACCAAAAAGTCCTACAGCCTGAAGGTGGAGGCAGCAAATGTCCACATTGACCCTAAGTTCATCAGCAACGGGCCCTTCAAGGACACGGTGACAGTGAAAATAGCAGTGGAAGATGCTGATGAGCCACCAGTGTTTTTGAAGCCAAGTTACATTTTTGAAGTACAGGAAAATGCAGCATCTGGTACTGTGGTTGGAAAAGTACATGCCAAAGACCCTGATGCTGCCAACAGTGCTATAAGGTTTGCTGCGTTTCCTGTTTCCTTTTGAGCATTAGATTTTGGAATTGCTAGGCACATTCTGAAGACACTGCAACAGATCTACAGATCTACCCAGTATACTGGAACTTTAACCATCCAGCATTGTTTTTGTACCTTTGTTCCAAAAGCTTCCAGTTTCTCAAAGCCTGTATCATAGTATAGCAATGTCTAATTAAAATATACTTAAGGGCATCTTTGGTAGGCTCTATTCTAAACTAAATTATCCACAAATACCTTGTGCTGTTATCACAGCATGTTTTTTTCTCAAAATACCAAAGTGTACAATGTAGATTAGGGATTGGGCTGGGTAATTGTTAAGTGTTAATTGTTATTAAAGACAAACCAATACAGACCCCTGCTTTCTTTTTTTCTTTTTTTTTGTGTTGGATTGTCTTGGAATCACAGAATCATGGAATGGTTTGGGCTGGAAGGACCTTAAGGTTCACCCAGTCACAACCCTCTGCCCTGGGCAGGGTCACCTACCACTGTCCCAGGCTCCTCCAAGCCCCAGTGTCCAACCTGGCCTTGGGCACTGCCAGGGGCAGCCACAGCTGTTCTGGGGACCCTGTGCCAGGGCCTCCCCGCCCTCATAGTAAAGAATTCTTATCTTATAATAGCCTTCCATTAGTTTAATTTTGTTTGTCATGTCCTCAGTGTAACTTAAATTATGAAGACCCCTTTTGTGGGTATACTTAACATTTCAAAGAATTTCAACGTGACGTTATAAGAGTCTGAGCTGTATAAAGCTGTACAAATGTGCAGAAAGTGGATAATATTTGATAAATTGGTATGATCAATTAATATTCCGAGTAAATGAAAGATTGGAAGACTTAAAAGATCATTATGATTAACATGAAACAGAAGAGAAAAAATATCTCAGTAGATATTTTTATCATGTTTTGTAAGAGAAGAAAATAGAGTATATTAGGGCTTTGATTTAGAGACTTCAAAGACCAGCAATTTTCACTTATTACCAACATTCTGATGTACTGTTTTTCTAAATGTAGAAACCAACCAGGTGGTTTTCCTTTTAAAGGAACACAATCATCCTTTTGACAATGATATTGACGGCAACAATAGGTGTACTACTTAAAATTACTTAGAAATAATAATTATATAGAATAAATCTGGATGTATGAAACTCCTAAGTCCTTCTTGTCTCTAATTACTGACTTTCAATCTTCTTTAGATATTCAATTGATCGACACACCGACCTTGAAAGATATTTTGTTATTAATGCAGAAGATGGCAATATCAAGACAATAAAAACTTTGGATAGGGAAGAAATGGCTTGGCATAATATCTCTGTCTTCGCAGTTGAAGTCCGTGAGTATTTCACTGTGGTGTTTTAGAATCAATGGTACGAATCCGGTAATCCTGCAATTGTCTCAGTTTGATAAACTGCAAGAAATCTCCGCAGAAATACCTCAGCATATTTGATCTTTCCTTGGATGCAACTGTGAATTTGTTTGTTTTGAGGGATTTTCCTGCTTCTGTCTCATCTCAGTGTTGCCTCTCCCACAGACAAACAGCACCAGGAAGCCAAAGTTCCCGTTGCAATCAAGGTCATTGACGTCAATGACAACGCTCCCAAGTTTGCGGCAGCCTACGAAGCCTTCGTGTGTGAGAATGCCCGAAGCAACCAGGTATGGCCTGCCCACCTCCTGTGCCCACCTCTGTGCCCTCCTCCTGTGCCCACCACCTCCTGAACCCACCTCTGTGCTCACCACTGCTCTGTGCTCACCACCTCCTGTGCCACCATCCTCCTCTGCCCCACCTTCCCTGTGCCCACCATCTTCCCTCTGCCCACCACTGTCCTCTATCCACTGCTTTGGACCATCTTCCTGTTCCAGTTACCTTCCAGTTCCAACTACCTTCCTGTTCCTACCACCTTCCTGTGCCCACCACCTTCCCTGTTTCCACAGCTTTCCTCTCTCCACCACCTCCGTGCACACATGGCTCTTCCCAGAGGGCGTTAGCCCAGTTTTGTCCTGTCAGCTCCAATGAGAGGGAATAAATGAACATTTGTTTTGAGGCTTAGGCCAGAAAGCCTTGAGCACCCAGAAAGGCACTTTACTTCTGAACTGCTATCAGCAGTTATCCAGTGCTTTGTGCATGGAGTGGGATCGGCATTGGCTGAGAGTTCCCACCAGCACAGGGGCAGTTGAGCTGGCTGAGGGCAGCTTTCCCAGTTATGAGACTGGTTTGGATATTATGGAACTACTCAGTGTCTTATGGGAAGAATCTCAGTGTGGTGCTCATTGAGTTTAGCCAACAGATTTATTCCTGGCAATGTGTGAGGAGGAGGGGTTAAGATCATAGAGAAATACTACTCTGCACATGAACTGTGCCTTTGCAGTCAGCATAGCAGTTTAAGAAGGACTTTTTCAGCTGCTGAGTTTTCTGCAGAATTGTATTTACAATGATTTCACAACTATAAGGCTCATCCTTTTGACTAAAATTTCAATCGAAACCCGGAAGTGTGCCTTATAATCCAGTGCGCCTTATATATGGACAAAGTTCAGAAATTTGCCAACCCGGAAGTGCGAGCCACAAGCGCATCCGCCACGCGAACAGCTACTGCGAGGGCAGCCGCAGCAGCCAGTGCCGGGGACAGGAGCGCCAGGGCCCGCAGCACGGGGAGGGCGCCTGGGGCTGCATTTAAAGGCTGCGCCGATCCGTGAAAAATGTTTACAAATTGAGCACCTGACAATAAATCCCATGATCACGCAATTCTGATACTAATTCTTTACCTTGTTGCGCACAGATCCTCACTGTGGGAAAAAAAAAATGCGCCTTATAGTCTGGTGTGCCTTATATATGGACGAAGTTCGGGAATTTTCCAACAACCTGGAAGCGCGCCTTATAATCTGGTGCACCTTATAGTTGTGAAATTACTGTACTCTATTGTGTTACCATTATCATTAACACATATTTATGTATAAGAATGTTTAAGGTGTGTGCTTTTACAGCTGTAACTCTGGGAGAATTAATGCAATAGTAATTAGAGATTGCCTGTTGTAGTTTGGAGTCTGCTCTGCGTTTGTAATTGCATATATTTGTATTTGAGAGGGATTTTGCTCTTTTACAATTTTTATTCAAGGGCTGTCTCAGAATGCTGTCTGTATGTGATACAACCAGAGAAGGAGCTATTTATTTACAGAGTGCTTTTCTTTTACAGCAATTTATTACAATTAGTGCTGATGACAAGGATGACTCGGCCAATGGACCAAGATTTATCTTCAGTTTGCCACCTGAAATTATTCATAATCCAAATTTTACACTCAGAGACAACAGAGGTTTGTGTGAAGATTCCCACTCTACCAGAATCCAAAGAATTGACAAAGTAGAACTAATGGCCAATGTAATGTCACGCAACAGCCTTGTCATTAACTTTAGCAGAGTGTCTTTCTCTGAGATTTAAGGGACAAAGGCAAAAGCAGCTGAGATGCAAAGATGTTCTTGGGAAAGTGGGATTTTTGTTAACTCACTTGAATTTTCTTGAATGCATATTTTAAATTACATAATAATACCCGACAGGAAGAATCCAGTGCCATTTTATCTCTCAGGAAGAGGATAATACCACTGCCAAACGCTCAGTAAATGGAACTGGCAGATCTCCTTGATTTAGAGAAACCTAAAATTAGCTGAGACAGCATAAATTATTAGGCTGCTTATATTTGTTCACCACTGTGCCTGCCAACTTTTGTAAATTATGGATCACAGGAGACATGGGCTAGATTTCCAACGGAATCAAATCACTCCCCAGTGTAGGAAATGAAATGGGGATTTGTGCTGTGGAACATACCTGGATTGGCTGCCTCGGGATCTGGATATCCTGATCCCTTTGCCAGTTTGGTATTCACAAAATAAAGCCGAGCTTTGCATTCAGATTGATGGCTAGATGTGAGAAATTTGAAAGCAAAACCCTCAGGCCTGGGTGAGTGTCAAAATTCAATTGATCACAACATAATAACATCAGTGACATGAATTTGCCAGAGGCTGAGTGAGCCAGGGGAGGTGAGTAAACTGAAAAAAAAAGACAGGTTTGGCCATTATACATATTTATTAAATTTATTTCATTATATTCTGATTCAATATTCATTTTTTATTTCCCTTCACAGGAAAAAAACTGTTCTAGCTTCTAAGGAATTGGTTTAGATTAGCAAGCTTGAATGTTTGAAGGAAAGTTTGACTGTTTTCTGAAAAGTAAAACTTGGTTGAACTGGTTTAAATAATGAATCCAAGAGTGCCAGAAGTACAAAAGGCAACACAATCCAGATACATGATTTCAGTAAAAAATGTTCTGTTGAGGCACACTTTATATCGTTCTCCACATCTGAAGGGAGTGTAATTATAATCAGAGTTCCCAAACAAAATCTCTGTTATTCCTGACTGATCAAAGTAATGCTGTTGCTTAGTGCTTGACACTTGTACATACATAAGCAATTCATAAAGGAGCCAGTGCAGGGCACATATTTATTTTCTTTAAAGTCGTAAAACACAAGTTTTGAAAAATTCATGGGTGTATTTTTAGAGAGGAGTAAATAAGCATGTATTCTTTGCTTGAGACCTGGAGACCAGATTTCGCTATAAAATACATTTTTATGGTCACCACATAAAACTGAAAATAGATTAGACTTTATAATCTAACAGAAGAAGCATAGGTTGGAGTGGGGATACTCTGATGGATATTATGATTCCTGACTCCAGCCAATCCCACCTATCCTTCATTTCCATGTGCAGCAAAATCATTGCAGACAAAATTAACCCAGATAAAAATGCATTCTAGTCAAAATTATGATGTCTGTTTCTACCTGACAATGCTGCAAAAGGCTATTTCAAGAAGACAGTATTAATGGATTGAATATTCCCATATAATTTTTGTTTTGGGAAATGAGTAGTCTGAGGAAATTTATCCATTTCCATTCTTTCTTTCTCTCCTTTTGTTCAATCTTCAGTGCAATGGTGTTGTTACTTCAAATATTTATTGTGGGTTTTTAAAGTAAATTATGCTAGAGCAAAGTAAAAAAGTTAAAAATCTGTGTACTCCCAGATAAAAAAACTTCTTAGGGAGAGTGTGTTACCATTTTCAAGTCAAATAATGTCCATGGTCATTCAAAGTTGTTTTTTTAAGTTGTAAGTCTGAGTATTCTATAAGCCATGCCACAGCTTTCAGAGGGAATTGCTACTTTCAGAGAAAAATGGCTTTATTAACTGTGGAGAACAGTTAATGAAAACTCCAGTGTTTGGGCCTATTACAGAACTTTAAAGTGAATACAGTCCCATAATTATCATTTAATAGAGTTTCTTTTTACCAGCTCCTGAAAGTAATCACATATTGCAGTAATCCAAAAAAGCATAATCATGTGCTACATCCTATTAATAGCCCACTGTGTTACCAAGTCTTCAGCTGAGCCCATCTCCCATAGAAAACATGAGATAATGGCTTAGCCCACGCTGGGATAAAACACAGAATTACTTTTGCACCGTTTCTTTATATTACAACTCATAAACAAACAGCACTTTCTGCCTGGGCTCTGCTTAATTCTGCTCCTACCAAAGTCAGGCCTTCAAAAGAGCAGTAGAGGCTCATGGCACTTCACAGCAGATTGGCAGATTTTGAATAATGGATTTCCTGCTTTTAACCCTGCTGGCTCCTGTGCTGAGATGCCCTTCCCTTGGGCTCCATCAGCCTGGCATTGCTGCAGTCCCAAATTCAAAGATAGAGTCTGGAATTAAACTTCTGAGCCCCTGAAAATCTGTGACAGAAATCTGCTTTTTAAATTCAAAGACCTTCACACATTTTCAACAAGAAAATTTTGAAACACACAAACAATCAAGTCACAGGATTTTGCCATGGATTATCCACAGCTATTGCCACTCCTGGTGGACCCATGAAATTATTTCATTTTCTGTCTAAATCAGCACTCCCACAAAATATGGGTGATAAAAGTTCCCACTGCAGTCACTTCCTGTAATCTAGAATCCTCCTTACACAATCTATGTGTTAACAAGTCCCCAAAAACTAAGCTACATTTGCCTATGCACACAGGAAAAATTGGAAATCATCTATAAGAACACCAGAGAAAAAGACAAAATCAGAGGTCAGGGAGATCAGTATAAGGATCACCAGAAAATAATGCAATTTTAACTTCTAATTGTGAAGATTTCATGGAGAGCACAGCGAATCTTCATTTACAACACCTCTGAATATTGGATAGCCAAGGCAATAGTAGGTGGGAAAATGTGAAATTTTGGGAATGGCCTTGAGATGACTGTTCTTCTCCTTCTTGTGTTAACTCCCATTGTGTTCATTAGGACTGACAGTCAAGTAGTTCCCATATGTGTTAAGTAATAGCTGTAAGCTGGTATTGACATTTAACTTCTGTTGGCTTAAAAAATGCCATTTTACCAGGATTATAGTTCTACTCCTGGGCCTTGAAAATAATAAAAAAGCAAGGATGAGAATATTAGCTAGGATTATATGTTATCTTTTATCTAGATAACAAAGGGTGTTTTTTTTCCTCTTACAGATATTATGTTTCTTCAAAATGTGAGAAGTGAACATAAACAGTAAAAGGCAAAGTTTAAAAAATGGCCTTTTAGGCTTGATGTATTGTGGTCCTTTTTAAGCTTTAGACAGGCTGGTTGATTGGATTTTTCTTTTTAACAATTACTTTTAAACTAAAAATCACTTCCCATTAAAACAGATAAATCAGCCATTGGATCAAAATCAACTTTGTTTAGCTGAAGTGACTGCAGTGGACCAGGCCAGTCTATGTAATAGCTGAATAATTTGCCATCTTTTTCTTATTTCTAATTAGGAATATTATTTCAGCTGATGAAAGGCAAGAAAAATAAAATACATGATAAAAAAATGCATAACCAAAGACTAAATGTGCTAATGTATGGTATTGTCATTCCTTACACAGTGCCTTTGCAGCCTCGAGGCAGCTGTAGCTCAGCCCCCTGTTAATGTTCATATTTTTTGCCACAAGAATAATCTGCCCTGTGGTGATTTTTCATCTAATGGAACAGATCTTGGTTCTCCCATTGAAAAAACGAATTATTAAGTGCATTTTAGAGGATTCTGTGGAATAATTTTATTCTGGATCAATATATTAGTTCAAGTTAGCTGATAAGTTAATAGATATTAGATGTTGTGTTTCTATTTGTACCAAGTTGTTATGAGCCCATTAATTTGAAGTCCCAAAATAAGGCTCCTGTCATGCAGACATTAATACCACCAAGGTCCTGTAAAAAATTATGCCTCAGAGTTTAGGTGGTACAGGTGAACATTCAGGAGATTAGGAGGACTCTGAGGGAGACAAAGGGCATCTCCAAGAGCCAGGAGTAATAAACAATCAGATCTTTATCAGCATCTCTGTCCTTAGCAAAAGTGACATTGTGCAAAGGAGAAGTTAACAAGCTGCTTTCTACCCAGTTGTTCTTTTTGTGAGGCTCAACACCAAAAAGCAACATTTGTGTCACGCCCAGGTGGGCAGTCAGGGCACCAGGGGTGTGGGCTGGCAGGACAGGTGTAGATATGAGGAATGCATTCATTTGATGTGTAACAAACAGATCCTATCTAAAATACTCCTTTCTGGTGAAGTTCCTGGTACAGTCAAGCAGTGCAAACATCCTCCTCATCCCATAGATTGACCAAATCTGGGGGCGGTTTCAGATCTTGTCCTACATCAGGGGCACTGTCTGCAAAGGGTGGTTAATGCAAGGCAAGAATGCTTCTCTTTGGGTATAATTTATTCACAGATTTCCATGGAAATCGCAGTGATTAGATCATTACGAGAGGTTTTATGGTTTGCATTATTAAATTCTGGGATTTATGCTGACTCTTCAACAGAACGATTAATCTGCAGAAGCCTGAGGCAGCAGTAAAGTGGGTACCTTCAGAGGTGAACAGCCCTCCTTCAGCAGATAAAAGAACTACTCTTTTTTTCCCCTTTTCTGTTATATAGAGAAAAAAAAAAAAGAACATGGCAAGACAGGAAAGGTTGTGTGGAATAAATCTTCAATATAAACTGGCTTTTGAAGGTCTGAAAACCATGGATATGATTGCTTCACTTTCTTAACTTTGGGATGTTTACAACTGCTATAAACTTTGGTTCAGGCTGAGCGGAGATTGAGAGGAGGGGCACAGCAAGGGAGCCCTGCTGGTGTTCCCCTGGGAGCAGGAAGCACAGGCTGCCTCAGCCCAGGGTGTCATCTTACCCTGCCTTTTTTTCAAGGCTTCAGCCAGAGGAAGTGTGCAGGACCATACCAAGTGTCCTGTGCTGAGATGGCAGATCATTTTCTGTCCCCCACACCATGGCAGGTCACCATGAGGACAATGGCAATAGACTTAGAGAAACACTGCTCGTGGATCCCCGGGGGGGCCCTTCCCGCTCAGGGCATTTTTGGTTCTGTAATTCAACTCTTCCTCATATCCATGTAATTCAAAGTGCCCAAACAAACTGTGCCTGTATGATCAAGCTCTCTGAATTCTGGCTTTGGAAGTTTGGGTGAAAACAAGATTCTGATAAAACACTGTTAGCTTCAGTGTTTCTTACTGAAACAACAAGGTTCAAATTTACTCATTCACAGTAAATACTGGCTTTTGTTTTGGTGGCAGTTTCATTATCAGAGCCCATTTGAGGACAGATCTCTCTCTACCATGCTTTTAGATGTGACTGCAAGAACACACGAGGGAGATACAGGTTTTGTCCCTCCATGGAAAGCTTTAATTCTGGAGAGACACTGAAACCAGTTCAGGCAGCAGTAAGAAGGTCCAGCCATTTGAGTAGTTGAAAAATATTATGACTTTCTCAGAAAGTTACAAGTACTGAAAGGTGCTATCAGACAGATTATCTGTGTTGCTTGTGTTAATTAAAGAATCAAAACTGAGTGTAGTGCTTTATGAATTAAATACAATCCCGTAATTGCTCTTGGGTCATTAGAAAGGCAACACTCTCTACTGGTTTATTGCAGAAATAATGTTAAAGCCCCTGAAAATTGAGAGCCATCGCAGCGAGATAATTTCCTTCTCAATATTGGCTAAGAGGACAACTCTGTGGAAGAATTAACCATGATTCTCTCCCTTCTTCAACCAGATAACACAGCGAGCGTGCTGGTCAGACGGGAAGGGTTCAGCCGCCAGAAGCAGGACCTGTACCTCCTCCCCATCGTGATCAGCGACGGCGGCGTGCCCCCGCTGAGCAGCACCAACACGCTGAGCATCCGCGTGTGCGGCTGCGACGGCAGCGGCTCCCTGCTCTCCTGCAACGCCGAGGCCTACGTGCTCAACGCGGGGCTCAGCACCGGCGCGCTCATCGCCATCCTGGCCTGCATCGTCATTCTCTTAGGTGAGAAATGTTCTCTCCTTGCTGCTCCTTTGCGTTTGAGTTAATAAAGGAACCCTGCACTCAGCTCCAAGATGGAGAAATTAATCTTAATTGTTTAGCTTTTATTTTTATAGGAAGTGCTGACCTGCCTGGCTGTGAGAGGCTTTGGGGTGAGCTCAGTGTGGCCTGGCAGGGCCTGAAGGAGCTGCAGGAAAGATGGAGAGAGACAATTGGCAAGGGCTGGAGGGACAGGAGCCAGGGAATGGCTCCCAGTGCCAGAGGGCAGGAATGGATGGGATCTTGGGCAGGAATTGTTCCCTGGCAGGGTGGGCAGGGCTGGCACAGGGTGCCCAGATCCCTGGCAGTGCCCAAGGCCAGGTTGGACACTGGGGCTGGAGCAGCCTGGGACAGTGGGAGGTGTCCCTGCCATGGCAGGGGTTGAAAAGAGATGACCTTTATGGTCTCTTCCATCCTAAACCCTTCTCAGCCTCTGTGATATCTTCCATAGCAGACGCCAGTGAATTTGTGTAGATGTGCTTGGAGAATGTCCTTCTGTGGCCTTATGCCAGCTAATCAAGGGACACTGCTTAAAGGAGGTCATGACATGCAATTCTAAGTTTTGTGATCTTCCCTGGATGGCAAGTTTCTTATTGAGGTCAGCCAGGATTAATGACCCCTGCCAGCTATTTCTCTCAAACCCATCTTGTGTTGAAGACAGATGAGTGGCTTCTCATCTAAGTGGAAGACCTGATTTTAAGAAAGTGCTGCAAAGTGTTTTCTGATGGTTTGAAAAAAAAAAAAAGATACAATATTTTCTAATTTCCCTGTAGTATTTAATAGTGTTTCTTTTCTCATGTACTTTATTTTATAGAAATTTGAAGTGAGAACGCAGAAACAAATACATCTTCAGAGGTGTTGCTTAAAAATATTTTAATGGAAATGACACTTGGGATTAAAGTCAAGCTTGGGGTATACGGGAGAACATAAAGATTCATCTTTGTTTTGTTGCAGATATTCATGTGCTTGGGCTGCTCAAAGGCAGTGTCACAGTGTTCTGCAGCACTGGGGGCCCCACAAACACTTCCCTTGAATTAGTGTTGCAGTAATGAGCAATTAGCAAGAGCAGTGGCATGCAGCCCAGACAGAAAGCCTCAGATCAGAGTGTTCAGTTCTGTGTACAAACATCACTGCTTTTACCTAGCAAGGGGCACTGAAAATGCAGTAGTTTGCAACAATCCAGCAGCAGAGGCGAGGGCTCGGGGATGCAGTAATTACTTACAAGGGGCTGCTGTTCAGCAGTAGAGTCTAACCCATGTTTTGTTTTCCCCAGTCATTGTGGTGCTGTTTGTCACCCTGAAGAGGCAGAAGAAAGAGCCCCTGATCGTGTTTGAGGAGGAGGACGTGCGGGAGAACATCATCACGTACGATGACGAGGGCGGGGGCGAGGAGGACACGGAGGCGTTTGACATCGCCACGCTACAGAACCCCGACGGCATCAATGGCTTCATGCCCCGCAAGGACATCAAGCCTGAGTACCAGTACCTGCCCAGGCCGGGGCTAAGGCCCGCGCCCAACAGCGTGGACGTGGATGATTTCATCAACACCAGGATACAGGAGGCTGACAACGACCCCACGGCCCCTCCCTATGACTCCATCCAGATCTATGGCTACGAGGGCAGGGGCTCTGTGGCTGGGTCCCTCAGCTCCTTGGAGTCAGCGACAACAGATTCTGACTTGGACTACGACTATCTACAAAATTGGGGACCTCGATTTAAGAAACTTGCAGACTTGTATGGCTCCAAAGACACTTTCGATGATGATTCTTAACAATAAAGTTTAAGATTTGGCCTTAAGAACTGTGTCCGAAGTTCTGAAGAATCCAGAGGAAATGTAAGCAGGTATTTTTTTAAAAATCAAGAAAAATCTCATTTAAACATTTAAGTTTGACAGAGAGGATTCCTTTGATAAAAAAGGACATGAAAGTGGTAAATACTGTGAAGTACCTTTTCCTGCAAAAGGCAAATCTGGAAGTTGGCTGCCAGCTTCACTAAAGGAAAAAACCCACTTAAGTAATGAGAAATATTTAAATGAAGGAAAATGCTAAAAGCGAACCTACAAATAAGGGAAATCTTTTATGTGTTACGAACATCTAAATCTTTTATGTCAAAGAAGCTTCCACAAATTAGAAAAGATAACAGTTCCGAGCTGTAATTTCGCCTTAAACTATGGACACTCTATATGGTAGTGCATTTTTAAACTTGAAATATATAATATTCAGCCAGCTTAAACCCATATGATGTATGTACAGTACAATGTACAATTATTATGTCTCTTGAGCATCAAACTTGTTACTGCTGATTCTTGTAAATCTTTTTGCTTATTCTTTCATCTTGAACTAATACGTGCCAGATATAAAAACTCTGTCTTGTTGCGGTGGGAGGAGCCTGATTTCTATGTCATTTTTAATGTATCTATTTGTAAAATTTTAAAATTCTTATTTTAGTATACATACAAATATCAGTATTCTGACATGTAAGAAATGTTACAGCATCACACTTATATTTTATGAACATTGTACTGTTGCTTTAATATGTGCTTCAATATAAGAAGCAGACTTTGAAATAAACTGATTCTTTTTTAATTCTTGTTCTGGTTATTAAGCATATAATGAAAAACATAGTGTTTCTAATGTCCCATTTATAGTTCTGACTAATTTACTACAATTGTGACCTTTTAATAGCCTTATTTATTATGTGTTTGTAGTTGGTTTGTTGCCTTGTTAAGTGATTATTTAAAAATCAAGTACATTTTACAAATGCTTTTTAGATTGAAACAAATGTAACGTCTGGTGAACATTTTGTACCCTCTCTATCTGCAGCTTGTGGCTGCTCCCAGAACACAGTAAGAACTATCATATAATCCTGCTGTGTCTCCTGGGTTAAATTAAGTGTAATACTTTTCAATATTTCCCTCGTAATATGCATTTATCTTGTATCTTAGAAATCCCCGAGGTTTCAGGAGTGACTTTGTGAGTGGATGGGAGTAATCTGTATTTATACTCTACTCCAGCCTTGTGAGTTTCCGTATCTGGGCTGAGCTTCTGCGGGTTCTAGATACTGAAATCTGACCCAGTTTAGCTATGACTTCCCTAAGGACTGTTCTACCTGAAAATTACCTTACCTGAGTAGTAATTAAGATTCTGGCACTTAACTCCTATTTTTTCTTTTTTTCTTGCCCCTGATTTCCAGTAGAATAGCATTGTCTGTGGATAGGGAGACATTTTAATTTGTGACGAAAGAAATACAGAGTGCTTTCAGAGTCGTTCTTAGTAATGCATGTTTTTACTCCAAAAAGGAATCAATAACTTTTTTTTTTTTTTTTTTTTATAATATTAGTTCAGAAGGTGCAAGGGATTGGGATATGTTCTGCACATCAACATTTTATGCACCTGTGTACAGCTGTACCTCTGCTGAATTTAATATGGTTGCCTGTTTAGGGTCAGAGATCAGCAGCTGCAATATGGGAAGAGGCAATAAATAGAAATTATCTACATTTTCCTACATTAGTTTTACAAACCTTGTCCTTCATTTGCAATCAGGTACCAAATTGCTTCATCTGAGAAGAAATCTGATTTGTTGGTGTGTTGCTTTTCTGAAGACCCTCCATATATGTAGTTAGATTAAAATTTAACTCCTTAAAATGATGACTGATGTTTCAGCTCTATATCCATAACATATTCACTTCTCCCGTTATATCCCTATATTTCATAAGGCAGAGTTTGCTAAATCAGCAGATTTGCTCTACAATGTTTATTGTAAAATTTCACTTTATTATAGCTGTATGCATTCTATATAATTCTATAGTTTATTATTAACTTGGTTCAAATTTCTTTGGTTGTTGATTTTTCTCTGTTTATAATCCAAAGAATATTTTGCTAGATTTGCACATTTCTCCATTATAAATTTAAATAAACATTAAAAAAAAGAAAAAGAAAAAGAAAAAGAAAAAGAAAATAAATGAGTATCACTTTACAAATTAACAAATTGAAATAAAATTTTAAAAAGGTAATTTGTAGGACTCCATCCTCATTGATGCTATCTGGATTTATTTCACTTTTGAGCAAGTTTTAGAATTAATAAATGCATTTTCTACATTTTTATGTTTAATTTTTAAGAAGGACATTGTCAACTACATTTAAAAATAGTTTCAAATGCTTTGAGTTTTAGTCTCTATTGTTTGTAGCACTCTCGTAGATGCTTGGAAATAAATTTTCTTTCCCTGCCGGTTTTGTCCTTTTTCATTTGACTGTTTTTCCCTTCCCAGTGAAAATGCAATTATGGTAGTTCTTTTTAAGCTAGGCTTGCTAATCTCAGCCAAGACCAAGCCTGAAATGCTGGGAATTATCCTCACTCCGGACCGTTGGCAGCACTCGGACGAGCAGCGTGTTCTGGCACCCAACAGGACATTGCTTTGCCTTGAACTTCACCACAGCGCTCATGGGAGCTCTTTAATCTGAGCTTGGTAAAGCTCAGCCCAGCACGGCAGCTCTGGGTTAGTCTTGAGAAGCCGTGGGCTGCTGTGAGCTGTCCGCTGTTGCAGCATTGCCAAAAATCTGAGCCACCTGGGAAGGGATTGCTTTAGCACAGTGGCTCTGCCTTCCCCAAGGACGGAGCCTCACATCACAGACAACTGGAAAGTCACGCACAACCTCAGTGGGTCTGGAGAAAAGCCTCACCACAAGGAGGATCACCACAGCTGAGCCAGGTAAGGCAGGGGTGGTGGCAGGTGCAGGTGGTGCTTTGGCCAGTTTTCTGTATTGCAAGTCCTGCCTGAGGATCACTTGAGGAGCTACAGCAATGCCCCTCCAAACTCCATCAGTGACAGACAGCCTGACATTTCCAGAGACTTCTTTGTGAGCCCAGCCCAGCTGAGCTCCAGCTGACAGAACTGCTCAGCTCCTGCTCTAGCTGGGGGAGGCTGAGGTGCCGCTGCCTCCCGAGTCTCTGCTGTGCCTTGGAACACTGCTCCTGCTCCTGGCCAGAAGAAATTAGGGAAGCAAAAGTGCAGGGCTGGTCGCTAAGGGAGCTCTCCCAGCTTGCACTGAGAGGGAAGGGGAGGGTTTGTTTGGGAATCCTCAGATCCCCTCTGCCATATTCCTGCCACAATGCCAAGCAGGCTGAAACCATGTCCAGGGGTACGAGCTTACAAGCTCATCACCACCATTGCTGTGATCTTGGGAGAGATCCTGACCCAGAGAGTGCTACAGCTCAGATGAGAAAAGCTTTTTAAAGAGCTTGTTCTGTTGGCTCCATAAAATAAATATGCTGAAGTTTACCATGTTACCATGTACCATGTAAGCTCAGAGAGAAAGAAAAGAGTAGGAATTTAAGTAAGCCTCAAGGAAGGGACAACCTTAAGGACTCAAAAGCGTGGAATTCTTGTATGTCTGCCCCATCTAGCTGCATTGTCAGAATTACTTTTGTAATGAAAGGGTCAGTAAGCAAAAATCCAGGTAGGATTTGTGCAAGTTTTCCCTTTGGCCTTTTATCTAAATACTGAGCTACTGTAACTCAAATTAATTAACTGTAGCATCAGAATCACATTCTGTGTCAAGGGGCAGGGGGGAAAGGAAAAGAAAAAGATAAAAAGAAAAAAGAGAAAAAGATAAAAAGAAAGAAAAATAAAAGAAAAAAAAAAGAAAGAAAAAGATGAGAGAGAAAAGCAAAAGGAACCCTTTGGGAAAGGGTCTGAGAGAGCTTTTCAGGGAGTGAGCTGCAGGTTTCTGGAGTTCTGCTATTGTTTTCACTCTTTTAGGCTGAGACTGGGGATCAACCATCTTGACCCAATTCCATTCCCTGCGTGCAAGTGCACAAGTTTTCCTTTATTTATTATCACTGATCTCTGTGTTTGATAAGAAAGGCTCTTTCAAACCTGACTGAGCTGGACTGGCTACAATTACAAGTCACAGAACAATTTTAGCTCACTCTGACCATGGATTCATAGTCATTTGAAAAGCCTTTTGCTTGTATTTTCTGCATAAAATCTTAGGCCTTGCCTGCTCACCAGCTCCAGATCTGTATTAGTCTCTCCCTTAAAGAACTGCAAACGCCAGGGCCACAGTGGCTATCCTGCAGGGACAGCTCCTGATCCATCGGGGGGTCTGCAGAGGGGATGAAGCATTTCATCTTTGCCCATGGAAAAACACCCAACACAGTGAGAGAGAGACTTGCTTGGACTGTGAGCGACTCTCAGAACTCCTTCCAGATCAAGCAAAGCCCTTTCTCAAGAGTCTGAATTTCAGACCTTCCAGTGAAGCCAGTTTGTGTTTTATAAGTAAATATTATCCATGGCAGGGAATTGAACCTGAGATCTCTAACTGCCAAACTCAAAACCTGATACTTTTTTCCTGCTTTTGTTTTCTGAACTTGTTTCGGCCATGTGCAGTAGTTCATAACTGCATCAAGAACAGCAACAGCTGAAACAGCTGAAATCAGGCTTGTGGATAAAGCATTCCAAGGCTGTGGGAAAACTGCTTCAGAGTGGCAAATTTATGGCTGGTGATGATGGGGACTCAATCATTGTCTTCTACCCCGCAGTGCCACGAGATGGAATAGCCATATCTCTTGTTTTCTGCATTTCTTCTTCCTTTTGTGCCTGTAAAATCAGGACCAATACCTGGTTGCTCAGCTATCTAAGCTAGGAGAAGGCTTTATTTTGAGACATCTTTGCTATGACTCTTTGGCAGACTCTTGTTCAAAGGAGTACTCTTTTAAAATAAAACAAAAGCTTTAAAGTTTGACCTTTAGCAGATTTAAAACGAGAAAGTGGAAAAAATCCCCCAAAAATATACCTTATAGTTTTTTTAAAAAGTTAAATTTAAATTGAATTTTAGGGTATGCCTTGCATTTTTGGTGGTTAGTGAGAGAGTCTTGGACTTTATGACTGCTTTGGACTGAGGTTGCTGATTGCTTTTTCCTTTTTGCTCTACTTCCAAGCAAGGGAAAAACGTGTTTATTTTAACTGAACAAATCCATATGCTGTTGTCCAGACCTAGCTGCAAGTGAAGGCTTTGTTTTGTTGTTGTTGTCTTCTTTTCCAACCTAAATCATTCCATGAGTCTGTGACTCACTGCGCTGGCTGCCAAGGCAAATTTCCCGCAGCTCTGTCTCCAGCAGGAGTTGCAGACACACCACTCCTCTGCTCCGCTCTCTTGCTGTACATGAAGCTCTTCTGAATTGTTCTGTGTGATACAGGAGGGCTAACGGCGCTGAGGGTGGGGTTCTGGTAGTTCTTTGCGAAGTATGGGAGGTTTTAGGGGCTGAGGTTGAGTTTTTGGTTGTTCTTTGTGATATATGAAGGCTTTAGGGACTGAGATTGAGGTTTTTTTGTTGCTCTTTGTGATACATGAGAGCTTTAGGGGGCTGGGGGGTGTATTTTTCTGCCAGTGTTTTGGAGTTATGATGTTTTTACTTCCACAATTATAAAACTGGCTTTCATGCTGTGCTCAGTGTCCTGTCTCTGGGAGGTAAGGAGCAGTTTTTCAGGGAGTAATAAACTCCCTCCTTCCTGGCAGGGCATCTCTAGAAAGCCCATTGTTCTCCCGCTGCCAACATTGCCCTTCTTTCCAGGAGTCCTTTCTCCCTGCTGCAGCCCCAGCTCACATTTTCCTTCTTCTTATTACTGCACTGGAGAAAGTCATCATTAATCAAATGCAAGCACATTTAGCAAAGTTCAATGTGTATGAAAAATTTATGCCAACCTTTAGGCTCTATGACAGTCCCAAGGCTTCACTTAATAAGTTCCATAATGACTTACCATTAATGGACAATGCACATTATCTCTTTGAGGTCTGATGGGCCTTTCAGAAACCTTTTCTGTTACTGGACCTGCTGTATGTTGGCCAGACATAGAAACAAAATCATTGTTTACATTCTTTGCTTTCTAAAATGGAAAGTTGGGATGCCTTAAAGGATAAAACCTCAGAGAACATGATTTTTTCTCCTCTTATGTAGCTCTAGCACAAAATTAATGAAAGAGTAGCTGTTTGTGGGCGCCACAGAAGCTCTGGGAAATGACTGAAAATTTGATAAATCTTGTCCATTGATTTAGCAGAAATCTATGCTTCAAAAGCTGTCCTCATTCAGCCATCCATCACCCTTGCTAAGCGTCTTAGAGGAGCTCAGGTACAGAATGGCTCACTGCCCCAAGTTCTGAAATTTCTGTTCACTAATGAATCATAGTTAATCTAAGACATTTAATTTCTATCAAAATTTTATCTGAGTAAAAAGCCTCAGAAAGGCTCCTTACATCCAAGAGCTGCCCATTTCTGTGGCTTTACACAACGCTGCAGCAAATGCCTTTCCCTAAGCACAGTCTCTCAGGATTGTTCAGTTCTCATAATTGTATCATTTTGTAAAGCCTGGATGCTGTGTACATACTCTCACACAGTGTTTACTACTGTGAGTAAATGGTAGCACTCAGAACAGTCAGGGGAATGAGGGAGCGCTGCTGGAATCCAAGTGCTCCCACACTCCTGGAGGCTGCTGTGTCACACTGTGTTTAAACATCATTAAATGAAGCAATGTGGACTCTGTGTGTGTGTCCACCCAGGCTGCTGCTGCACTGGAGACTACTCTGGAGTGCCTGCTGTCACGAACCACTCCTCTCATGAGGAAAATTCCTTCAATAACACCTAAGTCCCCCACTCAGAACAGCTAGAAAGGCACATTTTTTTCATGGCCACTCAAAGGGAGCTGACTGTTTCACTCATCTAAGTAAAAATACACAACTCTAGTAAGGGTAAAAACAAAACAAAACATACATAGGAGCTACTTTACAATATTTTGAAAAAGAAAGAAAAAAATCAGCAGAAATTTTTTGCATTGACAGACACTAAATTTCCAGCAAAGTCAGTCTACACTGTCCAGCTTCTGTATCAAAGTGCCACAGAATGATTGCAGCTGGAAGGGGCTGTGAGGATCACCCAGTTCCCAATCCATGCTGTGGCCAGGGACAGATTTTTTCACCAGACCAGGCTGCTTTGAGCCCCTGTCCAGCCTGGCCTTGGGCACTCCCAGCACACAGATCAAAACAGGAGCTTGTTTTCTTTCTGACTGCTCTCTCCTTCCCTTTCCTATGCCACGTCCAGGTGAGAGTAGCAAGGTCAGCACCTCCCTGCAGGACACAGAGCCATCCTAGAGAGCACAGAGATATCCTACCGAGTCCAGAGCCATCCTACAGGACCCAGAGATATCCTAGAGAACCCAGAGCTATCCTAGAGAGCACAGAGATATCCTACAGGACCCATATCCTACAGAGCCCAGAACCATCCTACAGGACACAGAGATATCCCACAGAACCCAGAACCATCCTACAGAGCACAGAGCCCCAGAAGCACCAAATGCATGGATGTGAGGCATGGCTTGTGCTGGGCCTGACAGTTCATTGTAAAATCCTATAAATTACAGTAATTTCACACTGATAAGCCACACCTGTTTCACTGAAGAATCAAGCCAATCCTGGAAGTGCAGCTAATTACCAGGTGCGGCTTATTTATGGACAAATTCCAGCAAAATGCCAACCCGGAAGTGCGAGCTGGCTGGGGAGGGAGCTGCCATGGAGCAGCTGCTAGGTGGGTGGTGAGCTGGAGCCACTGGCGAGCGGGTGGCAAGCCGCTTGCCGCGCTTGGGCGAAGCCAAGCCACTCGCCAGCTTCATGTTCACGTTGCCAGCCCACCGAGCGGCTGCTTTTGAGTGGCACGGGGAGCCACTGTCACTGTCGAGCAGGCGGGGAGCTGTGGCAGCCAGCGCCGGGGGCGGGAGTGCCAGGGCTCGCAGCATGGGGAGGGCACCTGGGGCTGCGTTTAGAGGCTTCGCTGGTCTGTGAAAACTGTTTGCAAATTGAGCACCTGACAGCAAACCCCGCAATCGCTCGATCCTTTTACTAACTCGTTACTTTGTTGCACATGGATCCTCACTTAAAAAAAAAAGTGCGGCTTATCACCCAGTGCAGCTTATTTATGGACAAATTCCGTGGTCTTCCCGGCTACCTGGAAGTGCGGCTTATAACCAGGTGCGGCTTATGAGTGTGAAATTACTGTAAATCCATGATATGCCTTTTGCATCAGCAGCTTCAGGTTGCTGATGCTGGACCAGTGGCTGGGTGCTGGGAGAGCGGACAGGCACGTTCAGAAGTCTGCTGGCTGCTTTTCAAGTGAGATCACAGTGTACACAAGCTATTTACCGCCAAACTCTTTAAAGAATTAAAAGCTGTGCATAACCCTGGATATTCCAAGGAGACTATTTCTGGCAAAGTGCTCTCAGCCATAGCAGATAATCAGAAACTTTAGCAAAACAAGCTTTGCTATTAACTCTGCCTCGAAATACAAAGGGCATCTATACTTGACTATAATAAAAAACTAGTGCAAAATGTCTGCATGGTAATAACAGAGACCATGGTTTTAATGAGAGTTGGGGAAAAGGAAAGAGTAGAGTTTCTGACTGTTTGTTTGCCCTTGGTGGATTATGAGATGAAATGAAAGTCCCTGCTTTTTTTAGCAAGGAGGTCAGCGTGGAGTCGTGCTAATAAAAGAGCATTAGACTCCCAGTGCACCTATAAAACTCAGAGTCTAAACCAGCCCTTCCCATGCAGCGTAGGGAGCCAGATGTCAGTGATTCACTGCAGACATGGCCCCTTCCCAGCACATGTTCCAGAGGTGAGCCAAGCCCAGGAGCAGTCGGCTGCTCTGTTGGTTGGTGCTGTGGAGGTTGCTGGAATTGTCCATATTCTCCAGCCCAGGCTGGATCCCTTCCTGTGGCCTTTCCTGTGGCCTTTCCTGTGGCATTTCCTGTGGCATTTCCTGGGTCTGTTCCTGTGACATCCCTAATACCCTGCAGGTGTCATTGTCCTCTGCTTCCAGTTTGTGCTGGCTGCACACTCTGAGGGCAACATTTATGAAATATTCTGGGAGTCACAAGCTGGAACTGCTACTGATGGACAAGAGATTCAGGGCTCCCTGCCCAGTGGATGGGACACCTGGGCTGCCCTGGCAGCACTGGAGGTGAGCCAATGCAGAGCTGCATCTGCCAAGAGAATGATGTGCTGTGAACACACCACCAAAACTATCCTGCAGCCAGAAAAAACATCTTTTAGTCTGGGAAGTCAGGAAGGAGGAGGATAGAAGCATTTCTAGGGAAGGGAGCTTGCCTGGGGACACCAGGCAGCAGGGGAAGGAGGAGGAGCTCACCTTAAACGATCCTGGTCTCCCTGAGCTTTACTCTGTGTCTTGAAAAATCTTTCAGAGAAGAGTGGGAGGAGAAAAGATTCAAAGTGCTTTTGGTCTGATTGGCTCAATGTCCTATAGGGCAAGAAATCAAAGCCAACAAGGCAGGCAAGATAATCTGAGTGTGTATTGAGGGGGTGAGAGGGATTCAGGCCTTGATGCCCACCTCAGCCACCACTTTGATTCCATGGCCATGATGGAGAGCCAGCTCCAGAGCACAGCCCAGGGACACACAGGTATGGGAAGCAGGTTGGTTTCTGTGCCACGGGAAAGGGCTGCTCTACAACCTGGTGAGTGGGAGAAGCTCCATTGACAGCAGGTGTGTTGAGGGTGCAACCTTTGAAAGAGTCCAGATCTCTGCTGACTTCAAAAGTTACCTTGCAGCTCTTAAAATCTCTTTCTCTCATGAGCCCATTGATCTTTGAGAAGAGTGACAGACCCCTGGAAACTTTCATCCCTCTCTGCAGGGTTCATTCCCAACCCTCTTTTGTTCTGGGGCTCCCCGTGTGCTCAGCACATCGCTGCTGTCAGCGAGCAGAGGGTCCAGCAGTTCAGAAAACAGAAAACAGGATAAATCCTTCCAGTCCTTCCTTCAGAAAAGCTTCCATGCTCACAGTGGAATGGCAGGGAAGCAGCGTCCAGCTGGAAAAAGATTCTCGCTCTTAATGGGTCAAATTCACAGTTATTTATCTGGCAAAGCGTTTCCACCTCTCAGAAACGTCAAAATGAGTCTGTTAGGTTGAATCCCATCATCACTTAAACTCAGAAGACTGCAGCGTTTGTGTTGTTAGCTCTGAGTTCTGACGTGAGCTCTTCCTCTCCTCCAGGTTCTCCAAGCAGAACCTAAAGTACTATTTTTGCTCTACTCATGCTACTCACAGCAAAGGTTACATTCTCAATTTGTCTGGGTTTTTTTGTTGCTGTTTTTCCTGAAAGATGGTGTTTTCTTTCTTGATCTCTTTTAGATTCCATTTAAAATGTGTTCTGTTTGCCACCTTGAGCATTCTATTAATATCCCTGCCACAAACATCCACAACTCAGTGTATTCTCTCCCTTAAGAAAGTTTAATTTGTTTCAGTTAAAGATCAGAGTTGTCATGGAGGAGCAGAATATCACCCTCACCAGTTTAATGAATAAACAGGGTAAATACTAAATCATTGCTCACTCCTTCAGGTCCCTCTGGTTCACTTGCAGGAGCTGCAAGGAGCCCAGGGATTGTCTGTGAGGGCAAAGTTCCAAAGTTTAGGACCCTTATCCACCAGAAATATGGTCAGATGAACCACTGGAGTTACTCTAGGGAGAAAGGTGGCCATATGCAAATTTAATGCAGAACAGCCTCTCCCTGCCAAGGAAAAGAGAAAGAAAACCACAGAGGGTTTTAGAGGCTGCCAGTGCATATTATTCAACTTTCATTAACTCTCTTAAGAACAAATCAGAGAATTGAATTTGGATTCTTGCTGCAAAGCTAAACTGCAGCCCATCTGTTTTCCATCTCAGACAATGGATAGGCTGAAATTTATGCAACAAAATATTGCCTAGGATTTGAACGTTTGAACAGCAGTTACCTCAAAACCTGGTGTGCCTTAGCTGCTTCAGGGCTGTTTTTTAGGGGAGATCTTTGTGTTCAGGCTTCTCCTGGCTGTATTTGAACACTGCCTGAGATGATTCAGGAGTTTTGCTCGACAAACGGGTGCTGTGATCCAAGGCCCATCTGTCTTTTTTTTGGAGTGTGTAAAGGTCAGTGCTTCTGTTAATACAACTCGTACAAATACTTCCCTGCCATCTGACGACGTTCCTCCTCATTCAGATTGGCAGCCATTTCCCCCCCACAATCTGGAATCTCCTCCCAGCGTGGGCTGTTGAAGTGGGGATGATCACAGTTTAAAAATCAAAGGTTGAGTGCTTCTGTTGAGTTATACTTGGAAGCGACCATGTTCTGTACAGTGAGAACATCCCATATGGAAAGGACATATGTGTTGGAGACAATAATACATAAATAGTGGATACAATTTTATATAACCCTTACATTCTTACGGCTCTTACATATAATTCTCTAATGAGACAGGTGAAATAGATGATTTCAAGACTGATATTTTGGTCCGGATGTTGAAAGCTTACAGAATAAATAGGGAGTTTTAAAGACAGACTTAGCTGTACATAATTTTTCAAACAATTCCACTGACATAACTTGAAAACCCTGTTGGGCTGTCTTTACACAATAACTGGAGACAGTGCTGGAACCTCACACTGAAGATCTGCCTTGGACACACGCAAACATTCATAAATTGTCAAATATAAACTATTTAGACTAATTTTTTTCAGATTTAGTTCAAAACCAATCAAGTTTTGGAGGAATAAATTGGGTGAAAAGTTTCAGTGAAAAGGTAGAGCTAAGATGGAGAGAATCCCAACAATAGTTTTGTTTTGGAATGTCTGTATTGCTCAGGGGCTGGGCTGTGGGGGCTGGCAGTATCCTAGATAACCACGTCCATTCATCACTGATCCTGCCCTAAGAAAACCCATAGAGAGGATGCCTAAGCCTGTGTGGGGAGGAGGGGAATAAAACTCAGTTTACAGATGGTCAGTGAAGACCTGTTAGCACTTGGCAGCCAAATTCTCTCAGCAGAATTTTGAAATCAGGCAGACAGTTTTCCTATCCTGTCCCTGTCCTCCCCAGGCTCAGCATCAGCCCCCACAGAGGATCCTGAGCACTGAGCTGTCTGTTCAAAGCAGGAAAGGGGCAACATAATGACATTTCTGCTTATTTGAAAGGAGATTAAATAGGTTTTTTTCCTAAGAAGATTTATGAACTTACACGACCAAGTTTCAGAAGTCAGGGAGCAGTGATGGTGCAATTCATGCTCACATAAAGTTAGCTGCAATATTTTTTTCCTCATCACCACCTGCTTCACAGAACTTTCCAGAAATTTGGGAAATATTTATTTTCCCTCTACGACTAAAACAAGTTTTGCTGAAAAAAATAATCTTCTGATTTTTCATCTCTCTGTTTTGTTGGCTTTTTTTTCATTTTTGTGTCAGTAAATACAAAACACTGACATTGCTTGGTGAGAACCTTTTGGGAAGGAAGTCTAGGGATATATGTTATTCTCTAAACATATGTTCCCTGGAAATTAATCACCTATGAGATGAAGAACCTAATGGTTTGTGGTCATGCAGTATTAAGGCACATTAAGCACTGAAATGGAGCTGCCTTTTTTCCTCCACTATTTCAATAACCAACAAATCTCAGAAAAGAAATCCACATTATTATTCTATGTTTTTTCATAGATCTGATTAAAAATTAGCTGAGTGTTTTAACTGAGCTTGGTGCCAATGGCTTATAAAAGAATTGTTTAAAAGACTTCAAAGCTTTTTGATGCCTAATGGAGGCTTCAAAAGACCCTGAATCTGGTGTCCTTTTTCCCAGAGCATTTCCTGAGATCCTTCCATGGATCTGTTCCATGAACTTTCTGAAAGTTTTCATCTTCTTGGGAAATGAAGCAATTTTGTGTTTGCTTGGTTGTTTGTTTTTTTTCTAAATAATCCAAAATGCTGTGAAATAAACTGGATGAAAAAAATCTTAGAGTGAATTCCAATGGCAAAAGGCCAGGCTGTTAAAGAGTAGTTCAACACTGCAGGATGGGAATATTTTAATCAGGATGACCAAACTGAACTGCACTCAGGAATGAGGGTACTTCTCACCCTCCAAGTAATTCCTTCATCAACAATTCTGCAGCTTTACAGCCCTGAGAAACAAAAAAATCTGACTTCTTCCTAAGCTTACAGACTGAATTACCTAGAAAACCCATCACTGTTTTTTTATAACAATCTTATTACAGCCATTATTGATGTGGTCAGGCCTATACACAAGTTTAGTGGGGATTTTTACACTGTCCAAAAATCAAAGAGCAAATTTCCAAAGGTTGCCTCTACCAACCATTAGAAAAGCTGTGGGGGAGGGCTGCACAGAGCCTTCTTTTCCAGCCTCCTCCTGAGGTCTCAGTGTGCCAGCTCTGAACCAGCCTTCTTCTGCATCATTGAATATTTATCAATTAATTAATTTATTTATTTGCAATTTGAGCTTCACTCTGGCTGGTTTTATGAGCAGAAATGGTAAAGCAGTAAGCAAAGGAGCTAAATAAGAGAATTTCCTGGAAGCCACCCAAACTGGATGCAATGTTTTACTCGCTGTGATGATGACCCTTCATTCTTACCACGTCTTCTGAGCCCTGCAGGGACAAACTGCCCCTCAGTGATGCACAGTTCCTGCGGCCCCCAGAGCAGGCATGGCTGAATCTGCAAGTCATCCTGTCATTGATGTTACGTCTTTCCCTTTAAAAACATTCAGAGATTCTGCGAGGCTCCTTCCACAAGTCACTTCCAAGTAAAAATTTTGCTTTTCTATTTTTTTATTTAGTGTACATTGACTCACTCTGACACATGTGCACAGAACTTCAGGTTTCCAACAGATTACTGTATCTTTTGGCAGCCTTCAGCTATTAAACTGCTTGTGTTTTTATAGGGTAGACTAATGGTATTGAAAGCCCTTAAATATTGCTCCTATACCAACTGCTGAATTTTTGGGGTACTCCAAGGAAGGAGGAATTTAAACAGCAGCAGTGAGGATTAACCAGTTATTGAAAG
>VRYO01002410.1:1005219-1030391 GCA_009812075.1 Sialia sialis
AACTAAAGGTTCTTTAAAAAAAAATCCTATATTTATAATTTCTTAAATCTCAGGGTTTTCAGTTCAGCAGTTTAGTAGGTCTGACTCACTGCTTTTATCTCTTGGGGATGGCAGTTTGGAAAGCAGATTTCATTACAATAAAAGAACAGGTGCCATTCATATTCTTAACATTTTTTTTAATATCACTGCATAACATACATCTGTCTCACTGCTACTACACAAAACAGAAGCCCTGAGGACTATTTGCTGATTATTCCACATCATTTTTCATAAGAGCAGGACTGTTCCCCTGTTCTGGGCAAACTCTAATTAACAGAGTGATAGCATCACTGTAACATTGTGCAATTCCTATTTTAAATAATGTCCAATGTGTACCGCTGCCCTTTTCTGTCAAAGTATTACTGTGTGCTTTGGCACAAAGATATCTGCATTTCTATATCTTCTACCAATTTTACGAAGGTTTTATAAAGCTTAATGAATGGAAAATGCTTTGAAAAGCTGTAGATAAAAGGCAAGTTTGAAGGCAGTCATTAGTAGTAAATACCCTCATCAAAATTTCTCTTGTTAATCCTTTCTGCTCTGGCTGTGCAGACAGTGCTGACAGACCATTCCTCCAAGGTTATTCTGATGCCACCTCACAGACAAACACTCAAAAAGTCACTTATATTCACAGTCCTGCTGGCACCAATGACACCCAGCCCAGTTATATTGTGGCACCTTAACACAACAGAGTAATGGCAAAAAAAAAAATTAAATTCATGGACTTGCTATGAGTCCCACCATTAAAACTAATATTGTGTAACTGGAAATCAACTGCTTCAATTAATGGGAATATATGGCTTCATTTTGTAGGCACAACCTCTCCATTTGAAAGCTCGCTGACATATGAGTTCCCACTGGTGCTGTAATTACACCGTGCCTAAAAGTCATCATTACTTTAAAATGTGGAGATGCTTTTTTACATACATATATTTAATGAACAGTCTTGGTTACCAGCGCTTTTCTTTCAGCACCCGTTCCAACGGCGCTCATTCCTCCGCTGGCTGCTCCAAGGGGGAATTCCAGGCTGACATCACCTGGGGCTGCAGGGTACAATGCCCCTCTTCAGAGCCTCTGGGGCTGTAGGACAGTGCAGCATTATTGTTCCTGGGTCATGCCGTTAAAACTCTGCACCCCACACTCCTGCAGGAATGGGAACGTTTAACACACCGGGTAATTAACACACTGGATAATTGGGGTTGCTGCTGACAAATGAGGCACTGGTGGTAGCCTGGGGAGAGCAACCATCAGAGAAGCAAGAGGGAAAACTGCCCTCCGAGAGCCTGACTGTGCTGAATGACCAAAATTTGCATTTCCAAGGTCACTTTTAACAGCCATTCTAGTGAGAGATGCTCATACAGTGCTGTGCTCTGAGTTTGATCAGGTGGCTGCCCATGTAGCCTCCAGATTAAGTTTTTGCTTTGCTTTTCTTTAATGTAAGAAAAAAGTTAGGTTTGTAGGAACAATATTTTTAAAGTCTGGGGGATGGACAAGTATGTATTTGAAGCCTTTACTTTGATCTGCACTGGACACTTCATTTTGGCTTTCAGTATTTCAACAACACTTTTGTACAGATCAAAGGGAAAGTTTACCTGAATTTGAAATAAACTTCCAAATGAAATCTTATGCAAATAGGAACAGGGAGATATGTAAAAAATCTGTCAAAGCTAAAAGCTTTGATTTTTGTAAAACGTGCTTTTTTGGGGGGCCATAAATATTTCACTGAAAGCAATATGTGATTGGAGAATGCCCATCAATATCAAGAGTCTGTGTTTGTCACACAGCTCCGGTAATCTGTGTTTTGGTTTGTGCATTTGACAGCTGTGGGTCTTGCAGATACTCTAAGGATTTTGTTTCCTCAGACAGCCACATTAACTCTGAGTACAGACCCCCACACCCAGTCACATTTCCAAACGGGCACCACAGAGGCACCAACATTATTCAGATCAGAGCAATGGAGTTGGGACTATTTATTTTTCCTCATCATTCCACCAAATACCTATGAAAGACCAGCAGATCTTAAAACATTTGGGCCTGAGGTCAGTAGAGATGGAAAATAATCTTTTTGTTGAGCTACACAAGCTCTCATGAAGCAGATGTCTTGTCGCCTATTATGTATGAAATAATTTGTACCAGTCATTTTTACATCTTCTCTCCTCAGGCAACTTCTATTTTGTGAGCAAAGCACCTGAGCAACTGTTTTCCTGTGCCACAATGAGGCCTGATGGTGTCACCAAACTCTTCAACAACATTTTTCGAGTTAGAAAATTGTAAAATTTTTAGTATTAGGCACTACTTTATTCTGGACAGGATGTTCTTACAGGATGTGCCACAGAAATAATTTCATCCACACATAGCCCAGGCTCTGCAGAGAAAATAATTCCATGATACATAATTTTTACCAGATTTTTCAAGTATTTCATACAGTCAAAACCCATAGAAATTCATGGTTCAGTGTTCATTGGTCCCAAGTTTTACAGTTCTTAGTATCTGGTTTCCTATTGGATACAGATCCTCCAATACTAATTAGATTCTCTTTCTTCTCTCTCTCTCCCAGACCATTCTTCTCTCTTCTGGACGTGACAGGAGTGATGTTTGGAGTTTTTTGTTTGATGGTCGTTGATGCTCATCATCTTTTGCGTATCTTCTGTGCTACTTGAGATGTTCAGCTCATCAGACCTTGCCTGGTGCAACAGTTCCCTGAAAAAAAACTACAATTCCCTTCCCACAACATAAAGGTGAGCAAAATTTTTTTCTTGTGAGGTACATAGGTGCAGGTTAGGGCTTCCTCTGCTGGTGAATAGTGGGCTGGTTAAAAGAGGCTCCTAGCGAGCACAGTGACCAGGAGAGTGCAAACAGGAGCGTGGCGCATTGCTGAGGGCGTGGCACATCTCAGGGTGTGGCAAACAGGGGTGTGGCACATCTCTTAGGGCGTGGCACGTCTCTGAGGGCGTGGCACATCTCTGGGGGTGTGGCAAACAGGGGCATGGCGTGTCTCTGAGGGCATGGTACAGCAGTTTTTGCATGGCAGTTTGTGCAGGCAGGGCAAGCCGGTAGGATTGTATGGAAGGGGGCTCACAGCTGGTCTGTGATCCAGAGAGGGTTAATGAATAAGGGTTATTTCTGAAAGGTATTCTATCAAGGCTGTTGGCCTGGAGACCAAGGAGAAGGAGAAGGAGATAAGTGGAAGAAACATGCAGCTGGGAAAAGTATTTTTAGAAAAGCTTTGTGAAAAACAGAGGTGGAGATGGTTTTACACCAATGAGCATTATGTTGATCTATTGTAACCAATGAACAAAGTGTAAACTTTGCAGAATGTATAAAAGACAGCCAGCTGTTGTAATAAACGGTATATTAGTGTTCTAAAATGTGTCCTTTCGTATGTCGTGCCTGCCCCAACAGCTACAGGGTTGCAGGTTTCTTCCTGCTAGCAAGGCTTGCTCTGTGTTGTTTGCTGTGTTTCTGTTGGTTGGTTGGTTGGTTGGTTTTGGGGTTTCTGTTAGTAATGGTGTGTACATAATCAAAAACTGCAGTAAGTACAAGTGTGCGTAACCAAATAGAGCCCTCCAAAAAGGATGTGTCTGTGCAGACCCATTCCTGTGTGGAATGTTTGAGTTTATCAGGGGTTTCAGGGGGCATTCTAGAAGAAGCTTGCCTGCACTGTGAACTGGTGAACCATCTCCTTTCACTGGTGGCCGAGCTTAGGAAGGAAGTTGAAAGACTAAGAAGTATCAGGGAAAGTGAAAGGGAAATAGACTGGTGGAGTTCAGCCCTTCCATCTTTGAGGGAGGGCCAACAAGAGTCAGAGGACTCCTATGCCTCCAGCTGTCTGGGCATAGGAGGGCACCTGGTGGATGAAGGAGAGTGGAAATGGGTCCCTGCTTGGGGAGGTAATAATAAAAATTCCTCTCAACCCCCACTCCCTGGCCAGGTGCCACTCCAGAATAGGTATGAGGCTCTGGATCCAGAGAGTCAGCTAGATAATTTAGAAGAAAATGACCTGCCCAGTGAGCCTCCCCATTATGGTTCATCTGTCAGAGAGATCACACCACCTCTTACATCAAAAAGAAAAGGGTAGCAGTAGCAGTAGGTGACTCCCTTCTGAGGGGAACAGAGGGGCCCATTTCTCGACAGGACCCATCCCACAGGGAGATGTGCTGCCTCCCTGGGGCCCAGGTAAGGGATGTCACTGAGAGACTCCCCAGGCTCATCCAGCCCTCTGATTATTGCCCACTGCTGATACTCCAGGCTGGCAGTGATGAGATTGAAAAGAGGAGGGGCTTGGAACAAAAATCCTGTGAGGAACAGCTGAGGGAGCTGGGGTTGTTCAGCCTGGAGAAAAGGAGACTCAGAGGTGACCTTATCACTCTCTACAACTCCCTGAAAGGTTTTTGTAGTCAGGTGGGGTTGGTCTCTTTCACCAGGCAGCACTGACAGAACCAGAGCACACAGTCTCAAGCTGTGCCAGGGGAGATACAGGTTGGATATTAGGAAAAGTTTTTCATGGTAAAAATAATAAAATATTGGAATGCTTTGCCTAGAGAGGTGGTGGAGTCACCATTCCTGGATGTGTTTAAAAAAGGCTGGATGTGACACTTGGTGCCATGGTCTAGTTGAGGTGTTAAGGCATGGGTTGGACTTGATGATCTTGAAGATCTCTTCCAACCTAGTAATTCTGTGATTCTGTGAAAACTGACTACAGTTACATAAAAAGCTTTGAAACTTTGCATCAATTCCAACCATAATGTGACGGTGCTTGGGAAGGCCTGGATGCAGCCTGGAGTTCTGAGTCAGTTTTGGATTTGGAAAGCTGCATGGGTCCATGCCAGGACTTTTGCTCATACTCTCTGTCTTCCAAGGTGTGTATGATGCTCTCCTGAAGTGGTCTTGAAGCTGCTCCATTTCTGGTTGCTTTTTATTCTCTTTGTTGTATTACCAATTATTTCTGGAATGCACTTGGCTGTTGTTCAGCTCATTTTCTGTTTTGTGGAGAGGATTGAAGCAGCTGGGCTGAGGGAAGGGAGCACTCCTGTGGCAGGGAAGTGTGTGTTGGAAGATGTCACACACAGCTGGGCACAGCTGCCAGCACGGCTCACTGTGGAGCCATGGAGCTCCCAGGAAGTCTCTGAGCCTCCCCTGCAAGTGGCTGTGGGACAGGGAATGTTCCTGACTCATCCTCTGTGTGCAATATTTACCCCGGGTTAGCTCAGTCTGGGACGTGCCCTTGGTTCCCTGGGCTGCAGGAACGCTCCTCTGGTTCCTGGAGATCTCTTGTCAATCAAGTGCTGCAGTTTGGTTTGATGCACAGCTCTCTAAATCTTCACCCAGCCCCTCACTGCTCACTCAGATGTTTCCCCAGCCACACCACCCTCCTGGGAGCACCCCACAGTCCCAGCTCGGCCCGCCAGCACAAACACCCACACTGATCTCCCTGAGCCACGCACTCCCTGCTCCAGCCTGCCTGGGCTGGGGATGCTCTCACACCAGCACAGCACAGCACAGAGATCCATTTGACCAGATTTTACCCGCTACAGCCAAGTAAAATCCCCCCCGGCCAGTCATTAGGCTATGTTAATTATGGCAATCAGCCTACCCAGTCTGACCTAATTATAAATAATTAGCTAATCCTTATTTCCAAACCTCTTCCCTAGTGAGAGGGGGCTTTTGCTAGTTCAAAAATCTCAAAAGTCCCCTCACAGAGCTGCTTTTCAGGTATAACAACCTTGATGTTAAAGGCCCAAGTCCAGGAGAAAGGCATAGCCAGATCTCATGGACCTGGGGGAGAAGGAGGTGCCTTCTCTTCCTTGAGGAATTACAAACCTACATTCATAAGCTACTTCACTGTTGTAGGGCATTTAGTGGGATTTTTAAAAATATCTATAGGCACCAAAATGCCCATTAGCCTAATAAAAATATTGCTTTAATGCCTTTTTCAAAATCTTTTGGATTAGAATGCTGCCTCTCAGAAGCCTTGTAACAAGAAAGTGAGCATGGCACAAATTATAGTGCCCAGGTATACCCACTAGCAAGTAAGGTCATTGTATCCTCTGGACATAATTTGACACCAAAATGTTAAAAAATTATTTTCTTACTGTGAAAAAATGCAAATTTTTATTTTTCTACTTCAAGCATCAAAGACTTCTCTGTTTGCCTCTTGTCTCCAATTAGACAATAACTAATCCTCACCAGAAAGACCAAATCTATATGAAACTGTGTTGCTTCCCAAGTTTATATTTTGCTGCTGTCATTTAGGAAATGAGTACTGCACAAATGGGTGGTGTGGGATCTCTCAGGAATAATACACTTGTAGGAAGTGGATGCTGTGTCCTTGTAGTCTCAAAACATCACTCCAAATAACTCTTCCAATAGAAGCTCTTTAAGGACCTTTCTAAATCCTTGTTCCTGACCCAAACATAATTTTTCCTTGTGTTCCTGTGGGTGATTTTCACTTGTTCCCATAGGTCCCTGCCAAACAGGCTATCCCTGACACTTTTTGTCATTTTCCTGCAGTTCTCCCTCTGTGGCCACCAATTAATAGGGGTTCCTGTGGAAGACCACCCCTGTGTTTTTAGGCATTGCCCACCCACATCTGGGAGATGTTGTAGGTATTTCCCCTCTCCAGAGAACAAGTTGATTCTGTCATGCCCTGAAGAACCTCTTCCCCTTACCTTTCCCACTGGAAAGGATGCAGTTAAACCTAGTCAGTGATGTAAGCCCATGATCATTATGAAACAATTCCCATTCCAAGGATTTGTGCTCTTGGCTCATTCACACTAATGCAAAGTACTCCCCATGTGTCAAAATCTCCTACTTTGAATACTAACTCAAAGCTCATTAAAGCCAATTTATTTTTCCCCTCCAATGATTCCCAGATTCTGTGAATCAACCTCTGTTTACAGAATTCTCCCAAGGCTGCCTCATGCCTTGCCTTGCAAACAGCGTTTGAAAAGTTTAAAGCCACCTTTATTTCCATGCAGGCCGTTCACAGATAGTCAGATGTGTAAATAACAAAGCTCCCTGCCTGGTCAGGAAGGCAACCTGTGGGATGGCATTTTACTCCAGAAAAGTATTTGTCACAGCACAGCTGGTCTGTAGCTGCGCAGATGAATTTGGCCATAGCAGAATTCCAATTTGTCCGCCCAGTTCATCATAGAAGAGAAGTGATCAGGTCTCCAGGTGAGGCAATGATAGGCTGGGATCAAACCCAAACAGGGGACTGCTGTAGATCCCGTTGGACCCTAAATACAGACATACCTTTGGCCAGGGAGCTGGGCAGTGCTGAGGCCCTGACCAGTCAGGGGTGCAAGGGCAGGAGTTTTGACCCCCTACAGAAGGGGAGGCCCAACAATAAACCCAGCATCAAACCCAACAATAAAGTCCTTTGGTGCTCTCTGTCCAGGCCTGTCTCTATCCTATGACCCCAACATAAGAAGTATTCCAATGACTTCAAGTGGAAACTGACTGAAAAACACCCTACTTGCTCTCTACCAGGAATTCTAAGCACAGTCGGAAGAAGTGAACCTAAAAGGCAATTTTTCAGTATTGTGGAGCATGCGTTTCTGGACTCTTCACACGGCATGGCACTGGGATAAATGGATGAGTGAGCAATGCAAATTTCTGGGTCAGGGAAACAGCCTGGTTAGAGTAGGTGTTTTGTGCCAGTTAGCACAAATAGCTCAAATTTGCAGAACAAGCTACTCTAACCAACCTCTCTGAATTTTCCTGTACCCCTATAGAGTGAGCATATTTTAACTAAATACCAGGCTGTTAGATGTACTCCATGTATTGGTAACACTGCTGGGATAGAGAAGTGAGCTTTATTCAGGATGGCAAATTATAAAATCATACAATGGGTTGGGTCAGAAGGGACTTAAAGCCAATCCCGTCCCACCCCTGCCATGGCAGGGACACCTCCACTGTCCCAGGCTGCTCCAGCCCCAATGTCCAACCTGGCCTTGGGCACTGCCAGGGATCCAGGGGCAGCCACAGCTGCTCTGGGCACCCTGTGCCAGCCCTGCCCACCCTGCCAGGGAACAATTCCTGCCCAAGATCCCATCCATTCCTGCCCTGGGGCACTGGCAGCCATTCCCTGGCTCCTGGCACTGCAGTCCCTGAGGAATTGTCCCTCTCTGGTTCCCTGCAGCCCCTCAGAGCCTGGAAGGAGCTGTGAGCTCTCCACACAAGCTTCTCCTCTCCAGGCTGAGCAGCCCCAGCTCTCCCAGCCTGGCTCCACAGGGAAGGGGCTCCAGTCCCCTCAGCACCTCGGTGGCCTCCCCTGGGCTCTCTGCAGCAGTTCCACGTCCTTCTTGTGTTGGGGCACCAGAACTGTTCACAGGCGGCACCACAGCCCAGCCCACGTGGGGTCTCAGGGTGGCAGAGTAAAGGGGGAGAATCCCCTCTCTCTCCTGTTGTCCAAAGTATGGTGTATTTTGACAGCAAAAATGAATAAACAAACAAAACTCTCCTGATACCAGCCCTCTGTTATGGATGATAAATTAAACTATACGCTAGAAAAACCCCCAAACCTTGACACACTTTTAACTTCATTTCTCTGTGGATTCTTATTCTTGCTTTTTATCTAACCCTCTCACATCATCTGTCTTGTCTCTTGTTTTTGCCTGAGTACTACAAAATACTCTTTCACTCTCTGGCTCTCCTTTGCAGCCCATTATCCTGTCCCAGAGGGAGCTGCTGCCTATCTCCTGCTCCTTGCAGGAATTCCTGCACGCTGCTAACCTTTGCCTGCCTTGCACTAAGCACTGCTCTGGGGTCTGTCTTATCTCTCTGATCCAGGCATAGGTGTCAGAGGGTCCCAAGGAGCCATTAATCAACGCCCCCTCTTCTGCCAGCAGCTCCTTAGAAGCTCTCAGAGTAACTGGAGTGCTTTTGGAGGTCTGCAGCTAACAGCACAAGAAGCTTTTACCACCAATATCTTTCATAGATCCTCTAACTTGATTGATGTAATACTGAGAAATAAATATTTATGGCTTAGGGGCATGGGGAAATTTTGAAATGCGTATTTTAAATCTATATGAGAGGAGCAATGTCAAGGAATGTCAGAAGCTTCACACAGTGGTTGGAGGAAGAATTCTGTCTCCATTCTCTGCTATTTCCTTCCTTCTTCATTCCTTCCCCATTCTTTCATTATTTTAAATAAAAGAGCACACTCTGGATGTTGAAAACAATGGTAGATAAAAATCCCAAAAAGGAGAAACAGAAGATGGAAGCTGTCCTAAGCTTTTTGTTATTTAATCATTAGAAATAAAGAAACAGCCTGTCATGTTTCATGTTGCTGAAGGTAACACAAGGCAGGGACTATATACACATCACAATAATGGATAGTTTACTATGGCCACATTGTCCAGGGCTAGGATCTCATGCTGTCCTCCTCTTCCCACGACAAATGGAAGTTCCACCATGTCTTGTACCTTGTGGCTGGAAGATCCATAACTGTAAATGGACAGGCATGTGTTAGCAAATCAATCCTGCTCCCTTCCATCAGCAGGCATCTTCTACTCTGCAATGTCAAACATGCTGGAAGAAGATGTAGCCTCATACTTTAGAAAGTCCCATGAGCTCCTTATGGCATTTGGAATGTTAATGCATTTTAGGATTTTTAGCCAAGTAGGCCAATTTCTGTGTTGTGAACTGCATTTTGATACAAATACTGCCTTCCATCCTAAACAGGCCAAACTCTCCTATTAATATTCATTCTGTTTACCTTAATGACAGCAAAGAAGTACTTGGGCAAGGTTAAAGTATGTTTCATTCCCTCAGAAGATTAGTGACATTTCTATAATCTAAAATGTGAAGTCCTCCGTATCCAGATATGAAACCTGACAGAATAATCTTTTATTCCCATTCTAAGCAACAATTTGCATGGGTGAGCATTCTCAGGATTAGTTGCATAGTTCAAAAATGTCCAGGGCTTGTTTAGGATTAAGAGACTGAAGAAACAAGACATTTTTAAATTAAACTGCTGGGGTTTAAGGAATGTTTCCTTAATGGGTCATCACAACCTTTTTTCCTGACTGAATGGATTTTTCTAAACCACATTGTATTGAAAAAATCTTTTCATGTCAGCTAAAAATACAAAGTATTTGGCTGCATGATCTACATAAATCAAACAAGAAAACACTATTGAAACTAAGAATTTTCTTCTGTGCAGGCTAGCATAAAGTCTGTGCCCTACATAAGTGCTCTTGGCAGCTTTTCAGAAACACAGATTTCACCTACAATTAAGAATTTAAACTCAAAATACTGAGCATATGAATTGATTGCTTCCTTAGTTACCATTAACTTTCCTGATCTGAGATCAAACTTCAAAAAGTGAACTCAAGAAACAAAGCAGCAGTGTCTGAAGTGAGATCTGGTGGCACCAGGGACCTCTGAAAACACAATGTACTACTGAGCCATTAATTACTAATTGTAAATTAAGCCCTCCCCAGTCCAGAGCATGGTTGCTTGGAATGCAGCACACTCCCTTCTGTTGGGGTTCAAATTGCATTTCCCCCCACAACCTTTGATCTTCCCATAAAAGAAACCTGAACAGGCTTTCTGCATAACCCAGAAATCATTTGGCAGTTCTGAGTTCTCCATCCCCAATGTCTCTGCAGGGCGTGCTGTGTCTGATTCCTGGTCTGGAGCTCTTCTTTTCCAAAATTGCAGACATTGCTTTGGAAGAAGGTTCCCAGAACATGCTTAACTACAGAAGGATCTGCCCATCTGGCCCCAGCAGCAGCTCCTTGGGAGATGCCCATCTTTTCAGGAAGGGGAAATAGTAAGACCAGCTTAACCATGACAAGTCAAGAGAGCATGATCTGAGCAAGTCCTGGTTTTGGTGAGCTCTTTTTAAAGATCAACATTCTTCCAGGGAAGCCTAGTTTTAATACAGGCAGGTAGACAACATGATAAACATAACAATGAGGAGAGCAGCCCCACATTTATCTTCATGTGAACACAGTCAGGTTCCATGGTTAGTCAGTCAGCAGGGCATTTAAAACTGGAATTTGAGCATCACATTTTATGGGCCTGGGCCTGGGACTAGAGAATTGTGACCCATCTCACTGAGAGCCCAATATCAGGAGTCAGGCCCCTCTTGTTTGCATCTGGTTGAGATCAGCAATGGAGCTGATTTCCAGAGCTGGCAGAAACAGAGGGAAATCGACACAAGAGGACTTTGTCTGGTACTGGGAATTCTGAGTTGCAAAGGGATGTGCACAGGATCATACAACAGCAGGTGACAAGGACAGGGCTCCGACATCCTCCTCTTCTAGCTCTGCAAATAATTTCTATTAAAATATTAATTCAGGTTGCATATATTGACAATGTTCCTGCCCATCAAGTTGTGTTGAGGTATACAGATCTCAGCATTTTCAAATCAATATTTCAAGGTGGTCAACATATGCCCACTTTTTTTTTTTCTTTTCTATTTCCTACTACAATCAATTTTTCAAAACCAAAACCAAAAAAAGAGTATGAACACAAATCATAGAGTTTCTGGTTTGTGGTTGATCACACATCAATACTGAAATCTAATTAAAGTCTTACAAATAAAAGAATAGATGGCTAACTAAGCAAATTCTTGAATCCAAAATAGTAATGAATATGTTTATGTACTACAATTCAAAGGTTCAATAGGGTATCTGATGCTATATTACTTTAGAAAAAAATCCAGCCAAAATTTCCCATCAGGTTCAAGTATTCTCACATAATATTATCATTCTCAAAATATTTAGCTTTATACTACAGGATTCATTAATTCAGATATGTGCATTGACTTAAGTCTATTAGAAAATGTAGGGGTTCTGTGTGGCTACTGTAACCTATAGAACCTAACCAGAGATGAGATTAAGGGATGTTCAATAACATCTGCAGCTGATTTTCAAGTCCCACTTTGAAGCAGCCAGGGTCAGGTTTTAAGTCACAAAAATCAGTTTTGTCACTGATGAGTGACTTGAATCAAGTCAAGTCTTAAACCCATGAGAATGAAGAGATCTGGATGTAGGGCCACATGTTTACTGAGAACATCAAGCTGTATAAGCTTCCAGCTGAGGGTTTTGATATTCACTCTGCATCCTAAATCAGGAACTGGGTTCTTCTGTGCAGAAAGGTTCCGTGGTGGAGCCCAGGGCAACGCTGGGCTCGGAGCAGTGGATGACCAGTCCTGGACTTCCAGTCTGGAACAAGGCAGGGGAGGTTAAATGCAGCCTTAACTCTCTGCCACAAGCTCTGCCTTCCAATGTAATCACAGATAATGTGGGAGTAGTGCTCACATCCATCTTTAACTTCGTTTTCCTCAGCTCATGTTTGTATTCCAGCTCTGCAGCCTCTCTTCCATGAGGTCTGGGAAGTTATGGCTGAATTCAGGCTGATGCAATCAAGAGTGGGATGAGTTCTCTTCCATCATATATCCCATTGTATCAAAACCAGACTGTGCATTTACACAAAACTTCCTGAATTCTGCAAAGTTGGGAAAAGAACCCTGTAATTTTGGCCAATATGCTCAGAAAATGTCATGGTTTTGTGGTTGTTGTGGATATGAAGACAAATTATTATTAGGGTTTTTTTATGTTCAGAGAACACAAGGGTATTTTCTTGGATAAGAACAACGCGCACTCTCCCCCTGTAGATACAGAATCTGCCTCTTCTATTTACTGAAAACTCCAGAGGAAAAGTCCTATAGCATCAAGGCTGTGATGGTTTCTATGACTTAATGTTAAATTTGGTGAGATCTGCTTTAAAAATCACTGTTTGCATGTACTGGAGCATTACTTGTATTTCTGGTCATTGAAGAGGAGTGCCTTCACAATCCTCATAGATGTTCAAAGTTGATAAACATTTTCCACCAACTATATTTCCTCAGCAATTCCTTGTCTTTTAATTGCACTATTTCTTTTTATTGCACTGATATTTTCCATTAGTTTCTAAATGGAGCAGATGTTTTTCCATCAGTTTGGGATTTTTCCTACCAAAATATTAACTTCTCATTTCAATTTTGCATCTCAGGCTTAGGGCTGGAAAACCTTTATGAAGTAGCTATTCCTTCCTCATGACACCAATGTTCTTACAGTCTGATGCTGTTTCATTCTCAGAAAAATCTGTCACTGTGGAATTGCAAAGGGATTTGATAATTACATTATAAACTGTTTTTCTTTACAAAAATGTATGATTTCTGTGATTTAGAGTTTAAGCATAAATCAGCATAACTGATGTCAAGAGAAAGATGTTAACACTTACTAAGGCTTTACCTTCTTCAGGTTTTTTTAAAATGTTTTTTTTTTTTTTTTCATTTTTGGTAAGCAGCAGGAAATGAATATTCATTATGCTGATATTCAAATTGGCTAAGAGAATCTTATACAGAGCTTTTTTTCATGGGTGAATATCAGAGATTCATCCCAATAACACTTTGTTTAACCTCTCCTAAATCCAATCCCAGCCCAAACCTCAGATTTGTTTTCTTATCACGGTTTTCCATTTAAGGGATCTATACCATACCTATCCTTCCATCAGCTATTGACAGAAATAAAATCCTGATAAATTACTCCATAATGAATTATTCTTTTGCTTGAGCCAGAGTTAAACCTTAAATTCGGTACAGAAAAGGAGAAACTGCAGTATACTTAAGACACTCAGACTCATTTAAAACTAAGCATGTGTTCCCATTTTAAAGGTCCCTTCTGAATCTACTACCGGCTGTTTTTCTTTACAGTGGAGAAGCAATTTTGAAATAAAATATCAAAAATGCACCTTTTAAAAACTGTGCATCTGCATAAGAAAAGAAAGAAGTTAGAACAGAGCAAGACTACATCCAAAAGAAATTATCAGTGTTCTCAGTGAAAGTTAACAAGGAGATGATTTTGTAAGTGTTTTCAGCATTCTCACAAATCACTGTGTTATTGATGGCTTATATTTGGATAAAGACACTTAAAACTTCAGAGGCTTGAAGAACTTTATTTTCTTTCTGAGTCTTTGTCATTCCTATTACCTATGTCTGCGTTATGTTAATCACAATTGCTTTTGCACATTATGATTTTCTACTATGCCTCAATTTTCTAAATGCATAAATTGTCCTGGATGAATGCAAGGCTCCAAAGGTGTGCAAAAACGCTGGATCAGAGAACTGGATCATAATGAATTGTTTTATAAAGTACCTTCTCTTTCCTTAGAGATATTATGTGTCTGAATGCTGAGAGGTGAACAGGAGGTCAGGCCATGAAAAACTGCTGAAAGCAGCTTTTTTAAAAGTCAGTGCATTCTAACAAGTGATGATAAGTATGTTGGAGGATTCCAAGTTGCTCCTCATAATTGTTAAACCCAGGAGACAAAATCCCTGTGTTTTATCTAATGTTGCCAGCAATTCATTAGCTACAGGGGAAAAAAATCAAACACAAGGCAGAGATGGGAAGAGGAACAAAGTTAGATTTTTATTTTTCATAAGACGTTATCCACATGGACAAAGATGAACATTTTCCTACAAATATGAACTTAATTCCTTCCAAATGCATAAAGACTTCTGCAGTGAATATTTGGTGGCAGTCTCATGTTACCGACCTTGGTTTTCTTTAAATTTTACGTACTAAACTTATGCCTCTGACATGTCTTCAGGGTTCACTATTTTATACATGCAGAGGAAAGTTAATGAGAGTTTAATTTTAAATGTTTGTCTTCAATAAATGCATACAGACATATGGTGGTTTTTTAGTGAAAGGCTCACAAAAAGGCTTTATTTATTAGGGCAAAAGTTATGAATGTGAACTCTACAGAGCTGTTCATTAAAAGTGTTCTGTGTACATATATTCAGGAGGTTCTAATAATTGCAGTACAATAGATAGGTACCTTGAGCTCACATCAATAAATCTGCATGGAAATTGGGGCCTGGAGAGCACCTGGTGGTTCAAATTGAGAGGGAAGGAAACAAAGGAGGAACTTGGCAAGGAAAGCAGAAGAGAGGTGTTTAACAGCCAGTCTGGATGGTTCATCAGCCAAGATCATCTCCTTAGTATTCAGATGTGAGAAAGCAGCCAGATGTTTGGGCAGAAGAAGGAGCTGAAGGCTGTGGAGATTTCCAAATTTTTCCCTCCCAGCGCTGGGAGGATGTAACAATGCAGATATTTTATTCTTTTGCATTCACAATGGTGCAGCCTCAGCCTGAGCTGTGTTATTGCAGCAGAGGGTGGAGTTTGAGCCTTCCCAAAAACACTTCCCAGTTTCTTCAAAGAGAAGTCATAATCCACATAATGGATTACTTTGCCACACCTGTATGAGCAGGGATTTCTGAGCACTTCAGGGATATTCAGTCCCAATAAAATTCAGCAGAGGAATAACAAGTGATGGATTTGATTTGGTTTCCAAGCTGACTAACTCTTTAAATTTCAGAGGTTATAATTAGATCTGATTCCTCTAATGTAGGGATGTTCACAATGGAATCCTTATCTTGGCAAAGAACTCAGGTGCTTTTCCTTGATCCTTTCTCCTTAAAACCTCTGCTTCAGACATCCATAGCCAAAGCATTCCTTGGACTGCAGTTCCTCTGTTCCACATGCAAACTCCTGAGACAGAGCTCTCCCCAGTGCTCCTAAGGCTGTGTCCTAATGCTTTCCACACTCACATTTCTTTCAAGATGAGTGTCTCGAAGTGAACAAAGCCTTGGAATGATGTGAGCAGCTCAGCAGGGAAAGAGATAAAGATATGAGAAGCATGCAGAGCAGGAAGTACTTCTATTTTAATTCCAAATTTCACACTACACTTCCCATAGATATATATTGTTTATCATAGTTGCATTACCAATACATTAATCTTTCTTTTTCTCTTGCCAATATTAGGCTTCATTGATTTAAATGAATGCTACATCTCGTTGATTAGTCTGTGCACCAAGATAAATCAATAGACCTCCAAAATTTAATAAGGTGGTGGACAGAATTCATGTTAGCAGAGGCCTTTTGAATAATAAGTTTTCATCACTGTGCATTGCCATAAAAATCCCCATTTTTGAGCAAACAATCTTGATTCCAGAGTGGGCAAGGCTTCCTACCAACTATAATTATATGTAGGCCAACCAATTTGATGTATGTAGGACATCCAAAAAGAAGGTGGGTTGCAGACACTTAATTTGAAGGGGATTATTTTTAGTCCCACTAAGGACTAGTGGCATGAAAACAATTAGGATCTTTTGTCAAGTTAATTAAATTTTAGTAAGTCTAGTAGTCTCAGTGGGTTTAGTACACCAGAGGAAATGCTAATTAAAACTTAAATTCTTCCTGGTATAATAAGGAGCTCTAACTCTGGTAGTAAATGAGTGTTTTGCATACTGATAGCTATTCAAACACTGATTTCTAACTAGATGAGGGTGAACCCTTAAATGATTCAGATGTGCTGAAGGCTCAGTTGAGAACACCAATAGGTGTGCTACATTCTGGAGAAATCCACCTCAGGAACATTAAACAGTGTGGGAATGTTGCCTCATTCTTAAAGGAAATGGTGTCAGCTTAGCTGGATCCAAACTAACACAGAAATTCAAAAGCAACACAAATGCAAATGTTTGAAAGTATGGGGCAAAAGAGAGAAAATAATTCTACCAACTCCCCTTCCCTGCATGCTTTTTCTGCTCTCTTGATGGGCATCAGAGTTCTGTTGAGGTAATTGCTCTGTGGCAGGTACAAGAAGACTGGGTTTTTTTTCATGCTACTTGATTTTCAGTGGTCAGTCATCATTTGTTATATTTTTATACCACTTTGTTCAACGTTATCTGCTTGAAAAAAGGGATCTCCAATAGCCTAAAGGTTAAAAAGACACACAAGGAAGATGGAGATGGGTCTTTTTACAAGAGTCTGTTGTTACAGGATAAAGGGGAATGGCTTCCCACTGCCAGAGAGTCAATTTAGATGGGATCTTGGGCAGGAATTGTTCCCTGGCAGGGTGGGCAGGGCTGGCACAGGGTGCCCAGAGCAGCTGTGGCTGCCCCTGGATCCCTGGCAGTGCCCAAGGCCAGGTTGGACACTGGGGCTGGAGCAGCCTGGGACAGTGGAGGTGTCCCTGTCATGGCAGGGGTGGGACTGGATGGGATTTAAGGTCCCAATAAGCCTCATTCTGTGATTCTGTGATTCTGTGATTCTGTGATTGAACAATAGTCTTAGGTTTATGATTCTCTTTTACCTTTTAATGTACTGACAAAATTTAGACGTGCAAAAAATTTTCCTTTAAAATGACAGCTGAATACCTGGATTGGAAAACCCTTTGGTTTTCTAAAAGGCAAACAAAGACATGATGGTGTTTCCCCCTTCCATGGAGAAGGAAATGTGACAACTGTCTGCACCCTCCCCAAAGCTGGGCTGTATCTTCACGTGCACCCTGTGCTGGGACAGAACTCCTGGCTGGAGTGCAGAGTCCTCTCCTGAGATGTGTCCCCACCTCTGCCTGGGTGAGCTCAGGATCACATTGCAGATCTGCTCTGTTGCACTTTAAGGGCTGGGAATATTGATGGAAATCTCTCTGTCAGATGGCTGGCTGCTTAAACTCAGCTGATATTCTGAGTTTGGAGTCACTTGGGCAATTAATGTTCATCTGCAACTGCTGTAAGACAGCGAAGCTAGGGCAGAGAGATCTGTAAATGACAGATCTGCCTGAGTTGGACTGCTCCCTGGAAAAAGGAGTCTGCTCTTGCCCTGCCCACAGCACATTGCTGCCTCTTTCACACCTTGTTTCTCTTACCCTCGGGCCCCTGGGATGCTGGATCAAAGGCTGTGTGCTTCTCAGTAAGGAGCCACTGCTCATCCCAGTCCTGGATTACCTGGTAGTCTTGTCAGGGACAAGCAGAACGCTCAGCCTGGAGTGGCAAAAAAGGAAAAAAAATAGAAAAAAAAAAGGAAAAAAAAAGGAAAAGGGAGACCTTGTGATTTGTGCTGTTTGCCTGTTTGATGATAAACCAGAATGGTTTCTATAGCCTGGAAATACACAGAGCACACTGGAAGGGACAGAGACAGAGAGAAACTGAGATTGCCTTTGTAGTTAATGCTTGGTGCTCTCTCAGAGCTCCCTCTGCTAAACCATTACTGGTTCAAGTGCATGAGACAGATGGTGGCTTTATGACCCACCTAATTTTTCCTTCCCTACATAATTTAACAAAAAAATCAGAGTCCCAGAATGGCTTGGGTTGGAAGGGTCTTCAAAATCCACCCAGTGCTACCCCTCCTGCCATGGCAGGGACACTTTCCACTGCTCCCAGCCCCAGTGTCCAACCTGGCCTTGGGCACTGCCAGGGATCCAGGGGCAGCCACAGCTGCTCTGGGCACCCTGTGCCAGCCCTGCCCACCCTGCCAGGGAGGGAATGCTGCATCAGGTGTGAAAAGGAGAGGATGCACCAGGAAATGTGCCATGTCTTTATTAGTGATGATGGTAATATCTACTGAGCTTGTCATGGGAAGGATTTCTCTCTCCTGTAACAATAGAGAGAAAAAATAAGAGTTGAAATCCATTCTTATTGACTTTAAAGCAGAAATAGATCTGCTGGGGATAGCACTGGGCACCGCAGAAATGAGCTGTGGTCCTTTCTACTTGTGCAGTCCCCTTAGATTAGACATCAGTACACATCAGGGAGCAGGAATGTATTTTGCAGATTTCTTGAAAATAATGCCTAAAATCACAGCTTCTGAAATGGCCCCCTCATTTCTTCATGCAGCCTCAAGAGCTGACTGAGCAGCAGCCTGTACTGTTCCCCTGGCTCTGACAGACACATCACCCATGACTCCTAATTGGTGTGTACAGAGCAACTACAACATATCCCTTGAAATTTCCTTAACAAAGTGACTTCCTTGAGATCTGCTCAAAAAAGATGCAGAGCTGAAAAGCAGCCTGCAGAGAACTTTTTTCTGGGAGCATTCTCCAGCATTAGACAGATTAAAAAGTACAGGGAGAGCTCTTGCTGCCACAGATTCACTTTTGTCTGCTCTCAGGTGCTTCCAGGCAGCAGGAAAACATCACCAGAGCCTATTGCAGCCATGGAGAAACAATGAGCACTCCAGGCTCTCTGTCAGAGTGCTATTCAGCAGAAGTTAACACCAACACACTCACAAAATCCTTGGACCTTGAAAGTTGGAGGCAACTTTCCTTCAGAAATGGAAATATCTTTTAAATCTGTTCGGCAGGCTGGCAGTGGATTAGTAAATACATAAGGAAAATGCACAGCAGCTTATATATATCCATTTTCTATTCTGACAAGTGAGGCTTAAATTATTGATAACAGACTTGTAAACATACTCCTGTGTCTTGCAAACCTGGCTTACTTTTTGAGGTTTTCTGATGGGTCTGTTATTGAGGCTTTTCTCCTCAGAAGCTGAAGGAAGGCAGTGTCTATTTTTGTAATATCAAAGTGCATCATCAGCTAGGTTTATCTGTGATGAATTAGCAGTAGGGAAGAAAAAAGTTTTTATAAAAGTGGAATTCTGTACCTAACAGTTCACAGTATATCTGCTTCACAGCCAAAACTCCTGCCTGTATTCTAAAATCAGAATTAACTCAATAAAATGAAAACAATTTCTATTAAACCTCATTTCACCAACAGCAAACTCAAAGAATAAATTAATCAGAAATAAATCACAATGGAAAGAACTATTTCCAAAATATGTTGTAGCTTTCAGAAAGCTACATACCACACATATCCATCCCAGAACAGAAACATTATTCAAAGACTTTGAGACAGAAAGAGAGGGGGACAATTTTTCCTGCATACCAAGCTTTGGCAGGACACCACCTTAATTCCTAAGACAAGGTAACTCCATGCCAACTGAAGGAGGGCAGATGTAGGTTTAGATTACAGTAATTTCACAATTATAAGCCGCACCTGATTATAAGCCACACATCCGGGCAGCCGGGTAGACAATGGGATTTGTCCATATATAAGCCACACTCGAATATAAGCCGCACCTTTTTTTTTTTTTTTTTTCTGAGTTAGTGACAGAATCGCACCAGTGTGGGGTTTGGTGTCAGGCGCTCAAGTTGCAAACAGTTTTCATAGACCAGCCAAGCCTTTAAAGGCAGCCCCAGGTGCCCTCCCTGGCTGGCTCTCACTTCTGGGTTGGCATTTCACTGGGATCTGTCCATAGATAAGCCACACCTGATGATTAGCCGCACTGCTGGGGTAGGCTGGATTCTTCAATGAAAAAGGTGCGGCTTATAATCGTGAAATTACTGTAGGTATCAGGAAGGAATTGTTCCCTGGCAGGGTGGGCAGGGCTGGCACAGGGTGCCCAGAGCAGCTGTGGCTGCCCCTGGATCCCTGGCAGTGCCCAAGGCCAGGTTGGACACTGGGGCTGGAGCAGCCTGGGACACTGGAGGTGTCCCTGCCATGGCAGGTGGGGGATGGGATGAGCTTTGTGATCCCTTCCAGCCCAAACCACTCCATGATTCCATGATCTCTGGCAAGGCAGAGCCTAGACAGAGCTCAGAGGTCATTTTGGTCGTGCTTGGAGATGTTTCTGTGTTTGTGGGTAGGGAAGGAGCTGTTGTGTGGTGAATGCTGGACAAAGCTGCTGGAGCAGCCTGGCCTGCCAGGGACCGTGTGCTGTGGGAACAGGGCTGCTCCAGCCCAGCCAGCTCTGCTGAGACTCTGCACAACTGCATTGTGCAAGAACAGAAATCCTCCCACTCCCGTGCCCCAGCCTGGCACTCAGCCTGGCAATGCACTACAGGTGACAAGGACCTGAACAGGGCAAGCACTGATCCCACCCAGCCCCTGCTGTGTCCTGGGGAGCCACGAGCAGAGCCCAGCCCCGTGCCCAGAGCTGGCACAGAGGGACAGGTCACTGTCACTGAGGGGTGTCACTGTCACTAATGGTGTGTCCCTGTAACTGAGGGGTGTCAGTGTCACTGAGGGGTGTCACTGTCACTGCAGGGTGTGTCACTGGGGTCTGTCACTGACTCAGTCCCTCACAGCCTGCACACCACATCACTTCCAAACCCTTCTGTGGTCGTGTGAGTGACCCAAGTGAAATGGCTCTGGCTGGGCAAACTCGAGTGTGGTAGGAGCAGGTCCTTGGCAGGCCCCTGTCTGTCCTGTGTCTGTTGAAACTCTGATGTTTTCTGAGACCTGCAGCCTTGTTTGTTTCTTGAAATTGTTGTTCCAGGATATAAATCTAAGAGGCTTGTTTATAAGCTGAATGGCAATGTCTTTGTTTCTCTTTTGCTGCCAAGGTATTCACAATACAATACATTATGTTTATATATATATCTCCATGTAATTTTTGATACTATATTTACATAATATTAAGTATTTATTTCAGACTCCAAGTTTGATTTTATGCTCTCCGGATCTCTCCTCCACTATTCTGCATTTTCCAATTTATATCATCATTTTAAACACTGACAATGGCTGTGCTGCTCCTCACTAAATGCAGGCCAGGAGGAAAGTCTGTCCTTCAGCTGCTAGAAATGAAGCCATGGAGTAAAGAATGCAACTCTGATGGCTCAATCTTTCCTTATATTCCAGTATCTACAACTTTATTGCAAAGAATGGTGTGAACCTTGAAACCTCAGCAACAGACTACAAGTTCCCAGTTTCTCTCCTGTCTTGAAAAATTCATTGAGCATGAAACTTTTTGGAGTGGCACCAGATCCCTTCAAACCACAGCTGCTCAAGTTTCTGGAGGTGTCTGTTGTTGCTGTAACAGTCCTGTCATTTTGCCTTTGCTGGGATTTATACATTCAGAAACCAGATCAGAATAGCAGCACTGATGGGCAGTGTTGGGAGGGACCTGGTGTGTTCCTGGGAAGTTCCTCTTGTAGCAATTGCTCACTTGGGTTGGAGCTCTAATGGCCAGGGACGTGAGCATGTGATTTTACTCTTTTAGGATAAGGGATGCACTGCTGTCTTGTCATTTGATTGAGAACAAGATTTTCATTCTTTCTGACAGGTACAAAAAGCTATTTGTGTGTGTGTGCAGCTGGCAGTTATGTAATTTTCAAGCTGGACACTCCCTCCTGTCCTGCAATTTCTCCCGATGTCATGTCATACCCTATGGTTCTCCAAGGTCACTTTAACACCCAATTGTTCCCCATTAGTGAAGCCCCCACCAATTCAGAGAGGAAATCCAGCCCTGTGTGTCTCACATTACTGCTCTGATAAACGTTTATTTCTTTTTTCCTTTGAGTCTCCCTACCTAGATAGGAATCAAGAGCTCATTTTCTTATAAAAGTGATTCATAACAGCAGCAAGATGAAGAGAGTCATGCTGATGAGTGATCATCTTAATATATTGAGTGTTTGCAAGGATCCTGAGCTGTCTCATGTGCTTAGTTATAATCAGGAGATAACTGCTGTGCTTAAGTACTTTAATTTACCTTGGACTACATTTCATGTGTCATTCTAGCTCTCTGATATCATTGCTTTTTACCAAAAGAAATTTTAATAATAAATCAACACAAGCACATCTATAAATTCAGCTGAAGAGGGAGATTAGCGAACCTTGGTATCAGTTCAATTTTCCAGTCATATTCAACTCCATGTTTCCTACTAGGATAGGGGACAGATACAGAGAATGGATTCATTAAGAATCTGTGATAATGTGTTTAAATAGTGCTGTTTTTCTGAAGGCACTGTCCAACAGTGGAACCCAGCCAGCGATCATTTGTTAAAACTGCTCAAGGGTTTGAGAGCAGCAATCATTTATCTGAGTGAGGATTGCAAACTGCATTTTTATCCTTCTGCAGGCTCCTAATGGCGTGGAAATTGAAAGTTTCATTTTGCTCCAGCAAATGTATGTAATAGCATTAATGATCACCTTCATTGCCTTCTTACATCTGCTCCTACCAGTGTTCAACCAACACCTCCTGGCCAAGAACCAGCAATTCCAGGGAAAAGGCGGCTTGCGGAGAAGTTTTCACTCTCAGAATCACATGGAAGGCATATTGTGGTTATATTTAGAAAATACTCAATAAATGAAACCTGCATCTGCAAATGCTAAAGTCTCAGCAAGATGGTGCATGAAAATATTTGCATGCTAACACCAAGAAAATGTTCATGGCTGAGAGGATGTTTGCAGGGATGGATGGTGCCAGATGCAAGGGAGCTGGATGTTAAAGGAATGTGATTCTCTAGTTAATGAAAACAGTAATATTTTATAAAGTCTCAGAGCACAGCAGAAATCACCAAATCAAAAGTCTCTTAAAGGAATATGTTTGGAAAATGATTTTTTAAAAAAAATCTAATAATAGGCTTTAAGGTAAATTTTTGTATTCTTGAAGTTAAAACCACAGACATTCTCTTTTTATATACACATGGATAATTCTCTTTTTACATACACATGGATAAAACCTTCATCTATATTTATCTCCTGGTTATGCAAGTGACTTCTTGTAAATTAGGCAGGCAAGCAATCATGTCATTAGGTAATACATGCATTTTGAAAAGCTAACTAAATACATATTTTTAGTGATTTGAATGAGAAAAAGTTATGTGTGACATTTCCACAAGGAGGGGGAGATGGAGTTGTGGTCTCTGGATGGAAACTGTTATTGTCTGTATTTGCAATGAGAGATGTGGCATTTGGGTTAGAAACGGAAAACTCTGCTCCTTCCATGGCTGGAATTTTATAACACATTCCTGCAGGAGCTAAAATTCAGCTTTATCGTCATAAACCCTTCTCTCATCATTCCTGCATCTGTGATATCCCATTTATTTTTGTGGAGACTAACTGGCTGCACTGAAAGGCCAAGGAATTTCCACCTCTAGGTGAGATAGGAATCCTTGTGTGGTGAAAGGGAAAAGCAGCCCAATGAGAAAAAAAACTGGCACAGGAAGGTGAAATAAATCCTCATTCTCTTCAGAATTAGATGAATTGATGAGATTAAATTTGCAAAGGTAAGTGCTGGGGCTAGGACCTGTTCTTTAATCTTCCAGAAGAATGTGATGAGTGGGTGTTAATTGCCATTCTACACGTTCTCTTCTGCTTGTAAGAGTTTGATAAGTAGAATGTTAACATTTGGTTCCCACTTACATTTTATTGTCAGCCCAGGTTCTCTGTTATTTGCTATTCTCTGATATTTTTTTGAACTGCTATCTTTGTAAAACAGAGATATATGGTTTTTCTGTTGCTGGACAGCAGTTTAGATCAAGGCCAATATTTATTTCCACATCATTTTACCTTATGGAATGAAATGGAACTGGACTGATAAATCTTTCTGAGGTAAATACTTCAACTTTCAGAATGAAAATTAGTTCACAGATAGTACATTTTTTGCTACAAAAAAATTTGACCTAATAAATGAGGGACAAACCACAGCTTCATGGTTTGGACCTGTTGCCAGTTAACAGAGAAGAAATAGGAAAAAACCTGTTTTCCCCAGAAATGGTATTTTACCAGTCACAGTTTACATCACCACTGACACATGCAGCATTAGAGGCTGTTTTTAATTGCTCAAATGAAGGTAAAATATTTGATTGCAAAGTTTGCTTCAGGTTTTTGCTGTCTTTTAACCAGCATTTAGTGAAATGCAGGGACAAAATAATAAAACTGAATCAGATGTAAAAAAGATTTAAGGTCCAGCTGGCTTTTTGATGTACAAAATTATTTTACCTTATAAATTGTTTGATTTTTTTTCTATTGCCTAGAAGGAACAAGAAAGCCAGAATTCAGAGTGAAAATTAATTTTACTCAAGGAGAGAATGACTTCAACAGGATTGGAAGCAGAAAATAATCCAGACAATATATTTGGCATCCTTGCCCATGGCAGAAGGGTTGGAGGCAGATGATCTTTTATGTCCCTTCCAACCCAAGTAATTCCATAATCTTATGCTGAGTTTTAAAGGTAAATAGACACCTAATGATGTGTGCTTGAATTTTTTGAATCATCCACTCACTGATTTAAATCAAAATGAAGCATTTAAAGGAGCATCAGGTGTACAGGATTTGATTTCATAAAATGATTTGTGCACCACCAAAGCAGAGCAGGATCCAGTCACACTTTAGGTGGAGCTGGCATTAAAGGCAGCCCTGATGGGATATTCTGCTCCTCCCTGCCTTGTCTCCATCCTGCAGCCAAAACTCCTCTCCAACATCCATCTGTGGAAAAAAAATCATGTGGATGATACAAAGGAAAATTAAGGCATCCCACACACAAAGACAAAAAAAAAAAGGGGGGGGG
>VRYO01002410.1:1030613-1046403 GCA_009812075.1 Sialia sialis
GGAAGGGAAGGGAAGGGAAGGGAAGGGAAGGGAAGGGAAGGGAAGGGGCTTGACACAGAGCTGAGATAAATAGAACAGGGAAGGAAGGGAGTAAACCTTCTTCCTCCAGCCTGCTTTCCCCTTCATGCACCCAGGCCTCACCCCTACACTGTCACAGAGCCCTGGCCACTCTCAGCATCACAGGCAGGTGACAGTGCCCAGAGCAATCTGAGCTGGCTCCAGTGGCTCTGCCAGTGTGGCTGCTCTGTCCCAGGGCCAAACCCCTGCAAAGCCACCCTGCAGTGAGCAGTGGCCCGAGGGATGGCTGGAGCTCAGCTCCCAGCACTGGGTTCTTGTGGGATGTTACCCACCCCACTCAGCAGAGCAGCTGTGCTGCAGTGTCTGGGCAGGGCAGCTAGGAGCTGAACTCGGGACTGTGCCATTCCCACAGTCTTGTTTGATGGTGGGTGCCCTGAGGCAGCTCCCATTTTTAGGGGGCTCTAGGAAAGGCTTTTCTGCTGAAGGGTTGGCGTGGAGTCAAAATGAATAATAGCCCGTGCAGCCTCTGAGCCCTGCTGGAGCCACTAAGTATTAACAAACAGAATTAACATTTACAGGTTAAAGATCTGTTTGCTTGGTGGTTATTTTTCAGCATTAAACATAATTTATGGCTGGCTGATTTATGGGCATGGAGTCATTTAAGATATTAAACAGCACCAAGTAGCTGCTTCATTGCTGCTGAGCAGCTCCAAGTCCTGGGCTCAGCTCCCTGTGCCATCCCTCTGAAACAAAGGCACCATTAATAAACTGCTCTGCACAGAACCAGAAAGGCCTGAGGATTGCAGCCTCATTGCAGAGGTAATAGACTTAATAATGAACAAATGACACTGGAATAGTTTGAGGCTATTATTTTTAGTAATGTGTGTGCCTCGCTGGAGCTCTGTATGTGGCAAGCCTGGCCCAAGGAAAACATTCCATGGTTATTCACATCACAGTCTGTTCTGTGCTATTTTTCTGTAAAGAGACCCAGACAAAAGCTTCCAAAGGACAAGGTGCCAAGGTCAGATCCAGTTATTACTTAAGAAAATATTGCTGGAATCAGTGAGAAGTGGTGTAGGAGTGGAAGGAGGAACTGTGGCTGCAGTCTCTCAGGGTTTCACTCCACATCTGTCTCTACAAGAAAGACACAACTCACACTCTCCCTTAGCCCTTTAGGGGTTACTTGAGTGGAATGATTAGGAGGGGGCAGGGGGAAAGAAAAATGCTTGTATCAGGTTTTCTTATAGACCTAAATTTTTGGCAGGCAGTATAGAAAACTTTGAAATTGCCAAATATTTCGGGGGAACTTGGGGTAAGTACTGAGCGAACTTTAAAACACCTCCTGGGATCTGCATAAGGACTTAGTGTAGCTATTTGAAACCACACTAAATATAGAGATTTTGCATAGTTCCAACCCCAAGTCAGACTGTGCTGGCAGTTCAAGCTGGGTTCTCCTTTGGGCTCTCAGTTTTGTTTGAATCTGAAACTCTGAGCAAAACTCAGGAGATGCAAACATATGCAGACAGTTTCCCCCTGAAGTGCTAACTGACTTGTGAACCAAAACCCAGTTGAACTCCAGTCTATTTAAAATCCGTCAGGAAAACACTTGGCTAAGGACAACTTTTTATTCCCCTACACACAGAAAAGAGAGAGAAAATGGCAGCACAGCACCAACCACACAAAAGCATTTTTAGAGAACAGTGAGAGAGTCTCCATCCTCCATACAATACATTTTGATAGAGGGTCAGTCTCCTGAACATCATCTCCTTGAACATCTCTACTGCTCTGGAAGAGTTTGCAAATGATAGCAATGGATCTTCCACATATCAGCAACATAATTTACACCTACCAGAGCACTGTAGAATGGCTAGAGACAAACTAAATTAAACAATTTCGTATAGTCTAAGCTGTGATTTCACCTGTGGACTCAGAACCTCTGCACTGTCCACCTCCCTTCCTCATCCTTCTCCAAGACAACCCATTTTTAAAGAAATTTTGGGTAAGGGGCCTGCTGACCACCTTTCTTCTGCTCTGGGATGCCAGACCTATGACTTCCATGGTGATACCTCGGTGATAAACTCAGACAAAAATGCTGCAATGCTGTCAAAGATCTCCTTAGAAAACAGAAACAATGTTTATAGTGAAAGCTCTTCATAGGAAACTGGAAAGAAAATACTTGAAATTGGGATGGTTTCACTGCATTGCAGTTCCACGTGGCCTGGTGAGTCAGGATGTGCTGGGCAGTGCATGCAGGAGGTGATGGGGGAACACTTGGGCAGCACAGCACTGATCTGTGCAAGGCAGGCTCCCCCTGGCATGAGGGCAAGGACAGAAGAGACTGGCTCTCACTGAAGAGAACACCTGTGACTGTTCAGGCCAGGCTGGTTAACAGCTGGATGTGCAGGGTGATTAACATTTACAGGTGTGTATGGAGCATTCACCTGTCAGCTCTGAGCCCTGGCTCCTTTGCTCTGTCCCCATGGTCCTCCTGGTCCCTGAGGCAGCAGCTCCTGCAACAAAGGCTACACATCCCCCAAAATACTCAGATGCACTAAATAGCTAAAGAAAGTTCATTTTGTGATGTAAGAAGCTGCAGCTATAGAAATAGGCAATTTTCAGAGTCATCCAGAAGCAAAGAAAGGCTGGAGGAAAATGTGAGGATATAACAGCTGGGGTGAACTCACTGAGAAATGTGATGCTGGGTCTGCAGAGGAAGCAGCAGTACAATGGTCATGTTAAGATGGGACAGGCAGGCCACTGTGGGACTTCTGAAAAATAAAAATAAAACAACAGAATGGCTTGAGTGCAGCTTTAAGGTTCCTGCATTCCTGTCACTCTTTAGCAGTTCAGCAATCACACCATGGAAAGCACCTTGTCCTCCACCACCATGTGAGGTTCCATTCTCAGATGGAATCTGTCTCCAGGGCCACAGTTTGAACCACACTTCTGATGAATCCTCTTCAACCTTAAGAACTGTTACAAAGTGAAATTAATTCCCGTCATAATTACCATGCCTGTGTTAGCAGATGGCCAGCTAGGGTTATGTGAGTGTTATTTGTTCACAGTCACACAGGAAATCTAAGGCAGAGCCCTGGTAGGAACACAAGTCTCCAGAGCCCAGACCTAGTGCTTAAAGCACAAAGCTTCCCTCAAAGAGCCCAGCTGGCAGCTCACTTGTGGAGTGCAGCAGGTAAGGGCTGACATTCCAAGTCCTTTCAGTTGATGTTATTAGCATAGAGCAGCAAAGACATGTGCAGTGGAGTATTGGCAGCAAAAGGGATAAGTGATGATTGCAAGGGAAAATGTTTGTGTTTCTGGCCATCTGTTTGCAAATAATCCAAATTATTACTTGTAAGAGTGCTGGTTCTGCCTTAGCTGTGTTTCTGGGGTAGGGCAGCTCTGCTCCAGCAGTGGGTGGCTGAGAAAAACCAATTCCTTCTGGAAAAAAAAAGAAAAAACTTTATATACCTCTAATTCATGCTACTGATACAATACCAAACCTTTACATCCACAAGTTTCCTATTAAACAGAACCATAAAATCTGGATAACAAAATTTATCATAGTGCATTAAGAGAGCAGAGGTGCAGATGACACCACAGACCTGAGCAAGTGAAGCTTTTGCTTTGTAATGTTTAAATCCCTCCTGCTGTAATTACTGCAGAAGAAAAGCAGCTTTCATAAGCAGAATCCCTTTTCCTCCACATGCAAGGTACCTGCTCTGCTTTCCTCTCTCTGACACTCATACAAACAATTTAATTCTTACCAAGCCAGAGTGCTTGGGTGTCAGGCAGTGACAGGAATGAGCCCTGTCTCCTCATGTGCTCTGGGAGAACAAGATTGCAGGAGAACACAGAGCAGAGCAAGCAGGGGTTGCTGCTTGGGAGATGGGAGTCATGAAATCTCTGTTTCCAGGCACATGGAGCATGTTTCCCACTTGCAGCAGAAAAAGGCAAAGACAAGGCAGCTCCTCTCCACCCAGAGGAGCAGGTCAGGGCTGAGAATAGCCTGAGGCTCAGCACCAAAGCTGAGGAAGAAGAGATGTCCCTTTGCCACTGACTTTGGTAGAAACTGGCTGTAAAGCAAAACTCAAAATCTAACTTTTCCTTTGGCTCTCACAGGTGTCCACCATGGAACATTCCCTCCCCAAACTGCAAGTATTTCCCTTTACTGCACTAAGATACCCTCTACATATAAAAAGCCTAAGAAGTGAGTGGCAAAACAAGTTATACATTCTGATTTATTGTCTGCTTTGGCTCAAACCAACGGGACTATACATTAAGGGGGGGAAAAAACCCCGTGCTGTCTCTGTATTTATAACCTTGTCATTTAAACACTTGGCAGCCTTTCAGCTGCTCCATATGGTCACTGTATTAAGCTTTACCATAAAAGGAACTAAGCAGCAAAGTCGAAAGAAAGCTGATATTGTATGGCTTAAAAGTCTGGCAGGAAAAATAATAATCAAGGCAAATTCTCAATAACGGCCATTTGTGGTACCTCAGGAACTTCAAAGGCCTTGTAATGAAACACTGTCATCCTTAAACTCTGCTGGCAGACCGTCTTCAGACAAGAGGGCTTGGAATACACACATCAAAGCTACTGGTAACCTTGTGCCTCACAGAAATAGGAAATTTTTTTTCAGGAGGTGACATCAGAAGGAGACAAAATTAGAATTTAGAAATTGGGAAAATTCTGCACTGTTGAAAGGGTAGGATAAAAGAGCAAAGAAATCAAGTCCTCTCAAAGAAAGTTTAGAAACGGGTGGTATGGGTCTTCCAAAATCCTAATGTGAGAATTTATACTTATCAGGGTATTACTATATGAAGACAAACTAAATGTAACAAATTCCCATCACAAATGCACTGTTAACTGTATTTCTGTACACATCTGCAGTTGATTTGTCAGCACCTGTCTGCAGATGAGACATCTTTTCCTCCAAATTGTTATTTTTGGCAGAATTCCAAGTAAATGCCCTGATAAAATAAATGACTAGAGCAAACTATTCAGGCTGAAGCCCAGTCTCCCATTCCTAAACTTGTATCAGCTTTGCAGGTTTAGAAGTTTATGGTTGTTATTAAGGAGTTGAACATTTGTGTTTGTTTCTGAGGTAAAAAATGTGTATCGTTGGCTTATTATAATTTTCTAAATTTTTAATTTTTTTTTAATCACAAGGTTTTCTTCTGAAGTCCACCCCACTTAGGGAAAACAGGCAGATGAAAAAACTCCCACAGCAGCATCTCCTCACAGCCCCATGGCACTTCCCAGGAACTGGGCCCTCATCTGTGGAGAACAAATCACAATTGTCCCCCCTGTGAACCTTCCCACTTTCAGATTGGAATCAAAAATGCCTCACACCACACTTGCTATTTTTAAACATCATCTATGACTATTTGCAAGGTAAATAATATTTAGTAGGAAAAAATGCTTATCCTGTGCAGTAATCTCTTGCTTCATCTGGAGAAACTGGGTCTGGATATGACCCTGACACTGCACATGTGGAAAATAAAGTTTTGTGCAGTACCTTTGTTTGGGGGTGGAGAGAGAGGAGGCATAATTAAATTAATAAAATGAAATTCCAAAATTCTTTTGAACTCAGTATTTGTCCTTGTTGTGAACTCCCCAGAATGTTGCCCATTATTTTCTGTAACCCACAGTGGAAATGAGGAGCTGAAATATTGAATTGTCCTGCTGTGTTGGACCAGAGCTATCCAAATCCTGATATTCAATATTCCCAAAGTCTATATATATATATATATATATATGTGTGTGTGTTCCAGTCATATTTGGACAATCTCACCAGGAAGCAATCAACCACTACCTACTGTCAGAGAAGAATTCACATTCTACATGAATAACAATACAATTCTGAAGATTACGATCAATGTCAATAAAGCTTCTGGCTTCTTGCATATAAGAGATCCACATAAGATAGCAGCTCATCCATGCCTCCAACAAATTCCAGTTGCTTTGCTAACTGCTGCCCTTGTCTATGCTTTGGAAAATTATTTTTCTTGCGTGAACTATCTAATTATCCATCAGGATAATCTGTGCTACTCTTTTGGATCACTCCAGGGCTTGTTAAGTGGAGTGATCTTTCCTGAGAGACTTCTGAATTATTCAATGACTTTCATGCACAAAAAGAAATTACCAATGGAATTCATCTGGTCTCTATTAATCAAAAAATCCATAATTCTGTTAACATTTGCACATATTTTATTTTTTTGTGTGTGTGATTATGGGATACTATTGAACAAGCAACCGATTTGGATTAGAAAATCACCACCATCATCTCCTGCCCATGAAATGGCTCTGGAAAAAACAATCTGTGCCACTGCCTAGTAAGGAATTCTTAGGTAAATATCACTTCAAGGCTTTATTGTGGGATGGGTTACAGAATCCTGGAGTGGCCTCCAAAAATCCTCCTGTCCCAAGCCCTGCTCCGGGTCCACGAGCCCAGGTGGTTCAGTGCATCCCCCTGAGCACAGCCTGTCAACAGACATTGCTACCTGCAACTGTGATTCATCCCTTCAAAGGAAATACCTAAAAAATTAAAAGAAATCCAATCAATCCAAACTGAAGTCGTGGGAGCAGCAGAGAAAGCAGAACTGACAGATTGGAAACCTTATTAGTACTCATGCATGATTCATTTGTCTTTGGCATGCCAAAACACCTGGCAGTAAATTGTTGTTTTAAATACTTGTATATTCTGAAATTCAAAGTAACTTGTCAATGAAACATGAAATTTGTCAGTACTCTCATTACCTTTGTGCTCAAAAAAATCCATAAATAAATAAATACACCTCCTTGATGTTAAATGTTTATCAGTCTTGCTTTCTTTTTACAATGACTTGATAGTACATTAGAAATGAAAGGTGGAAAATAATCAGAATCTAAGCAAAAATGCTTAATTCATGAGATGAACATGCAAAACAGTTGCAGTAATTAATATAAATTCAATGTCTTATCAGATTATCGCTGCAAGTCGCTGTCTTCCTCAGCTGGATCCAGGAAATATTTAAAAGACATAACACACAAAATAATTCATGAGCTTGTACTTTTTCTGAAGGCATGAGGATGTGGCTGCACTTTCAAACTTGTGGCATTTTTGTGTGGAATTAATCTGCTTTCTAAAAGTTGCTGGTTTTCAGACCAATGCCCTGTTATTGATTTAAATAAATAATCCTGGGCTGCATCTGGACTAAGGGATGATGTCCATCCCTTCATTTAGCTGGGGTGTGAACATGTTTGCATCTCATTTATAAAACTCCAAAATGCATCCAGCTTCTGCCTCACTTTTATTAGAGGGACTTTTGCATGTGGACACACCCTGATTGATGTACAGTAATTTCACAATTATAAACCACAGCTGATTATAAGCCGCACATCTGGGTAGACCATGGGATTTGTCCATATATAAACCACACCTGAATATAAGCTGCACATTTTTTTTTTTTTTAAAAGCAAGGATCCATGTGTAACAAAGTAACAAATTAGTAATAGAATCGCTGCCAGCTGGGTTTGGTGTCAGGTGCTCAAGTTGCAAACAGTTTTCATAGACCAGCGAAGCCTTTAAAGGCAGCCCCAGGCACCCTCCCCGGCCGGCTCTCACTTCCAGGTTGGCATTTCACTGGGATTTGTCCATAAATAAGCTGCACCTGATGATTAGCTGCACTACTGGGATAGGCTGGATTTTTCAATGAAAAAGGTGCAGCTTATAATGGTGAAATTACTGTATTTGACAAAAGTGAGTTAGAGTTCAGCTGTTGGTGTGGTAGAATAAAGCACTGAAAAGTTTTCATTGTGGTCTTAGCACCAAACTTACTGCTGTGAAATCAGTTTACAGGGCACAGTTTTGGCCACATGAGGAACTCTAAATGAGATATGACATTATTACTGAAGCAGGATGCAAATTGTGATTTCCTTTCCCAAATATTATCTTGAAACATCAGGGAAATGACATCTGCATACAGGCATTGATATCTCCCCAATACCAGAAGTACACTTTAAAAATAACCTCTCAAATTGAACTAGCCAGGCTGGGAAAATCTTTCTGCATGTGCTCATGTGAGCATTTTTTTGGAATGGGAGAGTTCAAACCAATTAAACAAGCTGTTTCTGAAGATGGAATTACTGGCATAAAAGCTAAATTTTAATCTACTCAATACTTTAAAACTAGTGCTGTCACATAATAGCGTGCAGATATAGAAGTGACATGTACATGTGCCGTATCTGGGGAGTTTCCCTGTTCACATTTGCTCTCTCCATTCAGAAAACCCTCAATTTCCTCCCCAAGGACATTGGTTTATCTTGAAAACAGCTTCCAAACAGTATGTCCAATACACCTGTGCTGTAGCTATGAAAGACCAGGAGATTAGAAACCAGAAATACTGTGAGAGTTTTCTTTCAAAAATTGTAGTGACCATATCTGTTTATTCGTGGAAATAAACATTGGAAGTAGCATATCTTCATTAAAAGACAATTATTAGATTATAATTCTGTATTTACACCTTTACATCCAGCAGATTTGTCCATACTGACAAATAGCAAATTTTAGATAATTTTCTGCAAAGTGAAGTGAGTGTTAAAAGTGCCTGACTTTCCCACAGCCTGGACAAAAAATAGCTTACCCCTTGAGTAACACACTTCCCAGCATGGAATTGTAAAGACAAGTGGTTAAACGGGGAGAAAATCCTTCAGCACTGTTTTCTCAGTACAGCTATGCCTTCTGGAAGCAAACATCTGGGGTCTCCCTACTCGGTTGTGTGACACAAGATCTACTAGAATCTGTAAACTTCATGCTAAGGAAGTCTTAAATTTGAAGCTGTTACAGTTTAATGATAAGACAAAATCTGATGAGTGCAGATCATTCTCGTACATCAGCTCCAGAATGGTGCATGTTCATTACCATAAATAAAACATAAATGACTCACAAATTGCCCAGAAGACTTTGAAAAAGTGTCTAATAAGGTGGTGCATTTTGGTTATTTTGTCCTACAATACTTGAAGAAAATATTATACATTGAGATGCCAAAAGCTAAAGATTGGATTTCCACTCTGAGTGGAAATTGAACCACAAAAAGGAAAAATACTGGACAGTGTCAGTGCTGGAATTGATACCAGCGGCTGGGCAGGGCACATGGGAGGCAACTGATGCCTTACCAGTTTGGTTTGTACAAAATGAATAAATCTCTTCTGCTGTCTCCCCTTCCTCAGACAGGATCCACAGCAACAGCCTCTGTTGGGATCTGCTTTCACAGGAACCTTATTTCTTGTGAAGATGTTGAAGATAACTTAAATTGCCTCTTACCCACAGGCTCTTAAATGCAATCAATATCTACTGACACTACGAGTTATTAATCAAAGAGGGGTGACATATTCTTATTTGACCTTTATGAGCAAACCCTCTTAGTGATGATACTTTACTGCTTAACACTACCATTTTGTTCCAACATTATTCATCTTTGGAGAAACTACAAGCCCACAGAAATCAATGGCAAAAAGGACATAATTTCACCCTTGAGGTATGGATTGAGGATTGTACAACTCAAGGTTGCAACACCTGCAAGTATATAAGCAGAGAAGCTGCATTTATGTTTTAACCCAACACATATATTGACACTGAGCAGCTATTTCTGATCCTTTATTGTTCCCTGGCAGGGTGGGCAGGGCTGGCACAGGGTGCCCAGAGCAGCTGTGGCTGCCCCTGGATTCCTGGCAGTGCCCAAGGCCAGGCTGGACACTGGGGCTGGAGCAGCCTGGGACAGTGGAGGTGTCCCTGCCATGGCAGGAGGGACTGGGTGGGGTTGGAGGTCCCTTTCCCACCTAGGCCATTCTGTGACCCCAAGAAGTGATAACTTGATGCTCAGATTTCATTTCTGCACCTCAAATTAAAAACCTGTTTACCTGCATGGGCATAGCCCTGTGTGCTGTGGAGCGGCCAAGAGCAGGAACATTGCAGCTCTGAAGACAATACCTTATTATACCATGAAAATTAAAGCACAGATTCTAATGGAATGTGAACATTGTCCATAAGAGATGGGAATATATAATGTATTGTTTTATACTAAGTTGCTAAATTTAATTCAAGGTAATATATCTTCAGCTGTAGAGGGTGTTTACACTTGTTATGTCATCACAAATAAAACAATTAGCTCATCAACCAGTGTTTAGTGGCTTAACATCTTCTATAAATTTTACTTAAGTCATCCAGTAAGGGAGAAGATCAGCTATTATGTCTTTTATACAAGGGGAACAAAATATATCTCTGCAGAGCAATGTGCCCCAACTGCTCAAGTGACTGATGTTGAAATAATGGGGCCCTTACATGCAGAAATTATATAATTTTAAGATTAGGCAAATTTAAAGAAATTCTTATACTTCAGTTTTAGAATCAGACACTTGGCAATTTTTTTCCCTGTGTTTATATGGGGCACAATTGTTTAATATGTAAAGACTGTGTAAAACATGATCCAGTTCTATTCTTGGATGTGTACAAAGTTTTATTTTCTATGGGTGAAAATGGTGTGGAAGGTGTATAAATGTCAGGGGAGCCTCTGGGAAATACACTGCAATAACAGACATAGGAATCAGTCAAAAACCATAGAGTTATGGAATGGCTTGGGTTGGAAGGGTCAGAATCAGAGAATCACAGAATATTCCAAGTTGGAAGGGATCAAGCCCAACCCCCGGACTTTGACACAGCCACTTGGACCATCCCACCCTGTGCCTGACAGCTGAATTGAACTGAAAAAGGAGAAAAAGGAGGAAATTAGCTAATTCATTAAAGAAGTATACCTGCTGTTTGCAATGAATATTGCAATGAATAATGGAAATCCAAAACCACCTTATCACAAATTTTACAGTGGTTCCTGCACTCTGTAAACTTCTTGTCTTTCACCTGCTCTGCACAACTGGAACCACTTGACTCAAATCTCTCTCAGAATTTCCTAGCTCTTTAAGAAATTTTGACCTCGCTGATTTTCTGCTTACAAACAGATAATTCCACCCTTTCCAGGTCTTTATTGGGAGAACAAAATACTCTACAGTGCTGTAGGTGTCCCACCAAAACAATTACAGTAATTTCATGACTATAAGGCGCACCTTTTTGACTAAAATTTTGATCGAAACCCAGAAGTGCACCTTATAATCCGGTGCACTTTATATATGGACAAAGTTCAGAAATTTGCCAACCCATAAGTACGAACCTGTGGCAGTCGCAAGCCGAGCCGCGACGAGCTGTGAGCTGAGCCTGCAGCAGCTGCAAGCACCGAGCCCGCGGCAGCCGCAGCCATGCACGCCAAGCCTGTGGAGCCAAGATGCGCCAGCTGGTGCAAGGGGCAGGCAGGAGTGCTGGGGCCCGCGGCACGGGGAGGGCACCTGGGGCTGCATTTAAAGGCTGCGCCGATCCATGAAAAATGTTTGCAAATTGAGCAGCTGCCAGTAAACCCTGTGATTGTGCGGTTCTGTTACTAATTCGTTACTTTGTTGTGCGCAGATCCTCACTGCAAAAAAAAAGTGCGCCTTATAGTCCGGTGCGCCTTATAGTTGTGAAATTACTGTAATTTTCCTGGGCTAATGACATCCCCTTGTGTTTCCACAAGCCTTTGGCAGAGCTGCAGCATGTAACAGGTTGCAGCAGCACACACATGTCCAGAAACTCTCTGCACCGCAACGGATGGCAGGAAAAAAGTGGAGCTGAGGAAATTCCAGCCTCCAAATGTTCCCTTGGATACCTGGAAGCTGCTGTGGCAGGGAATGTCTGCTAAATGTGCACACATCCAGGTCACTCTGCTTAGGGACATGTTTGGAGCACTTCTCCCTTTGTCCCTACCCCTGGACTTGGTGACACACTGCACTGAGGGCACAGCTCAAACCCTCCTCACTTGGCCACCACACAATTTATTAAAACACAGCAATTAAATCACCTGATGGACAAAACAATGGGAATTCTACAGCACTGTCGCATATTACGCCCTGAGCTTTTATTTCTGTATTGAAACTCTCAAGGTAATCACAGGGAGAAGAATAACCAACCATATAAACAAATAATGTCTTCGATAACCACAAATAGATTGCACTCCTAAAGCTGAATTACTGTGCATCTTATTCTGGATTATTTTATGCAATTATTTTGTTGATTACCAGTGTGATAACACTGAGGTGAGCTTTCAACCTTTCAAAATTAGACCTTTATGCACAAATACGTTTTGGAGAATAGCAAATGATATAATAGTCCACACATTATTGTAGCTGTAAAAATTGTAGCACACCTATAATTGAGCAAATGGAGAAGCTGATGGAAAGACAAGATAACAAAGGAGAAATGACGCTGGAAAAATTGCTTCACTTTGACTCCAAATGGCAGAAGGAGCTTGAGGAGCCCAGGGTTTCATGTGCAGTTAGTCTCAAAAATGAAAGATTCTAATATAATAAAAAGACATTATGTAACACATGGCTAAAAAGAAATTGAAAAAGACAGGAATATTCCACCTATACTGTCATTCTTTAAAATTACTGCTATCAGGAGGCTTTCACAATTTTGGGAAACTTGCTTGAGAAGTTTTTCTTCTCCACAGAAGGGAAATGTCTTAAAGGGCATGACATACTTCATCTGGTGAGAGCAATTTGAAGAATTATTGAGAATGTAAAAAATATAAAATAAAGGTGCCTGATTAGAGATGACAAATTTGATGCTGGATAACAATAATAAAATTTACTGTGGACAGTATTCAGCCAAAAAAGAGGTATTTTGCATGATCTTCATATTAAAATGTAAAAACTTCTTCTTTCATAGATTCTTTTAAATTGTCCAATTGTCTTTATGACTTTATTTTTTTTTTGTACAATGGATCAAAGTTTTATGGCACTAGGGGCCGGGTCTTTCTCTCTTTTCATATATAATGCCATTATTTTGAAAAGTCATTAAAAAGCAAAAATACCACAGATAAGTCAACACAAGGGCTGCTTTGGAATATTGTTTTATTGTCCTCCTGCTGAATAGTCTGAAGCCAGTTTTTGCTACCCCCAAACCTTTCAGAGCTTTGACTTCAATTTGCAAACCAGATAATATTGCTGAAAAAATAATCATCAGTGTGCATGCCTGGTGGGAGAGGAAAGGAAGGGAATGGGGCGGGGGCATTTGCCAGGGATGGTGTCAATAGTAATGGTTTGCAGTCAAAATCTTCACCTACATCCTCAATGGCATTAACTCCCCTGAAATAAAAGGAATAAAATTGTGTGCAGTTGTGAAATGATGCAGTGTTTGAGCTCCATTTTGTGCACCACGTCCTGGGCATACAGATGAGAACTGCTCTGATCCCAGTGCTGTGAGAGGGCTGCAGCAATGCTCCCCAGGGAGCCAGGGATTCTTCAGCTATGCCCATGCTGTCGTTGTAACTCTGGCTGGGGCCTCTCTAATTAAAAATGTCACTTCGCCAACGCTTCCAAGCTGCACATGCTCACTGGACACTGCCACGCTGAGATGCTCTGCCCTTGCTGGTTTGGACAGGCACCGTAGGCTTCAGTTCCCCCAGGATGTTTCCCCAGTTCCAGGAACAAGTTATTTTTGCAGTTATTCCTATGTATGATGACAGAAAAAAAGTGCTTTCAGGTTGATCCTCTTCTAACCTGATATAACAAGAATTAACACAGTGTGCAACTTGTTCCACGGACTTCAGGTCTCATATGGCATAAAAATGTCAGGAAGCACTTCCTCTGCAGCCACAGTTACATAATTCCCTGGCTGTGGCACCTGCTCCAGCCTGGAAACCGTGCTGTGGCTCTTTGGGAGCTGCTCTCTGGGCTCCCTAGAGGCAGCAGACACATCACCCTCCATGCAATTTCTGTGCTGGAAGTGCAGTGTGGGGCTCTCTTCGCTGCAGCAGGGCTGGCACACTCCACTGGGGGATGAAACAATGGTGTGGACACATCATCTGATATGTCTCAGCTTTAGAGGAAGGGATTGCTTTGATAACAGCAGGTAGAAATAAGAAATTACCTTTAAACACCAATTTTTACTGTACCTGAAGGTTGAAGTATTGTACATGGTGGGTTTGCCAGAAGCATCCCTGGTTAAACACTGCAGAAACTATTTGACTACTTTTAAATGACACTGAGGATCTAAACAGGAAAAACATTCTAAGAACTTCCTACCATATTTAACAACTCAAATGTCTGACTTCTCTTCAGATATTTATGTAAACAGGCATGAAAAGGAAAAAAAACAAACTCCCCAACTCCACCGTCTCCCCATTTCAAATAAAAGTATTATCTGAATTTTAAATGCACAGTACACGCTGGGCCTTCAGGGGGATCCTGTAGGATAACCATGATCTGTGGCTAACACACAGTGAAAGTCATTGAATAGACACTCGTTATCACTGAGGAGATTCTGAGCCGAACAGTCCAAGATTATAACATTGAATATTTTGTGTGATTTAATTCAAACAAAGACTTGCACTCATAAACTTCAAGTGCTGGTGCATGTTATGACTGTGCTAGATCCTGCACAGAGTAAATTTACTCTGCTGTTCATGGACTAAAAACCTTCCTGAAGTGCTGGGTACAGTGACACTGCTCAAATCTCACCCATTTGTGATAGAGTGGGAGTAAAATAATGAAGAGCAAGCAGACAAAATTATGCAGAATATAAAGTAATAAAGCAGGTGTTTTATTCGCTTCTCCTTTACTGTGACCCTGCCCTGATAAACTCACTGACGTATGGCATGAGCAGCACTTCAGTCCACCTTGACCACAGCTGGGAGATGGGGCACCAGGTGATTGTACCTGCTGCATAAGCACTCACAGGGATTTTGTACACCCTATTTATTCTCTGCTGCTTCACAAGGAACTGTTTTCAAGCCCACTGGCACCAGTGACCACATTAAATACTCTCCCAAATCACTGACAGCAGCAGAGGCAGTGCTGGCACATCCATCCCCCAAATGAAGCAATAAGAAAGTCTGGGTTCCCCATAGGCACCAGAGACAGCTTTTTTGGGCTGGTGCAGCATGAACAATGGAAACACAACATCAGCTAATACATCAAGGGATTCCCAGAGCTATAGCTGCAGAGGAGATGTTTAGGGGCAAAGGGTTTGTTAAAATTTGGTGTCATAATTGCTCTCTTCACCAAATCATGTCAAAGAGAAAGATTCTGAGAAATGAGAAGGCTGTGAATCACCCATGGTGTGATGTTCAATAAGGGCAAATGCTGGATTCTGCACCTGGGATGGGGACTTGGATGTTCAGACAGACTGGGAGGGAGAGGCTGGGGAGTGGCCATGTGTCCTGGTTTATGGGACAGGTGTTGCCAGAGAAAGGCAGGAGCTTTTCCTAAAATGGAGAGTAAAAATCCCCTCCCTCCCAGTTTACTATAATTTGGAAATTAAGGAGCTCTCAGGCAAAAAAGTATGGGTTTAGGAATAACAGCGCTTTACTGATATATCTACAAGACAAATAAGAACAACATCAGCTATGAAAAATCAGCAATAAAACAGAACAAAACTCAGTCCCTTTTCCCAGTCACAGGCACTCTTCTTCTCCACGCGGTCCCGGTGAGAGCAGGGTGGGCCCTCACAGCCGCGGCAGCAGCAGGAGCAGGGAGGTGAGGTGGCAGGGTTGTGTCCCAGATGGGAGAAGGGTGAAGGAAGACTCCACTCATTGTTCTTGGGTCGTAGTGCTCAGCCCTGTTCTCAGGAGCAGGAGGCGGTTGCAGTTCAGGGGCAGATCTGAACCACAGAGAAGAAAAAGAACCTCTCTCCTCTGCATTCAGGCC
>VRYO01002410.1:1047363-1100242 GCA_009812075.1 Sialia sialis
TTCAAGCACTTTCAGTGACGCAGGGCATTTTTTAAAGCAGTTGAAAATTTAAGGATGTCCTTTGCTGGTTAATAGGTAATGCTGATGCATATGGAAATCTCTCTGATCCCACTACAAATGTTTTCAAGTCCTGCTACCAATGAAGGACAAGAAAGAATGGTAATCCGGCTAATGGCATTTGATTATATCTTCAGATTGTTTGTTAAACCATATTGAGCAAATAAAGCTGTGCAAAAGTCTCTTCAGGCTATAGCAGAACTGCATGGGTTTTATGTAAAATTATTACAATAAAATTATTTAGTTGCAGTTTTGAAAATGCATCAACACAATGGATGTTTGTTTGCATGTCAGCATCACACAGGCATGTAGTATGAAATACCTTCTTGTCCTTTTGTGTACTGGTTCAGGATGCAAAAGAACACATGCCTCACAGTCTTACTTTGATTTAATACTCTGAAACATGAGAACTGGCCAATAGCATTCATTAAGTTAAATAGCCATGAGTCACAAAGTGACAGCAGTTGGAGATTTTCTGGTCTGACACATATTGTTCAATGAAGAAAAACCCCCAAAGAACAGAAAAGTTAAAAAGACAATGAGGTTTTGTTTTGTTCTGTTTTTTGCTTTCCCCAGCTAAATCTGGAATTTAGAATCCCAGAATTATTTGGTTTGGAAGAGACCTTAAAGCTCATCCAGTGCCACCCCTGCCATCGACAGGGATACCTCCCACTGTCCCAGGCTGCTCCAGCCCCAGTGTCCAACCTGGCCTTGGGCACTGCCAGGGATCCAGGGGCAGCCACAGCTGCTCTGGGCACCCTGAGAATTTACATTATTTACCTAAATATGGATTTGATCACAGAAGTTAGTGACCACCTGACGTTTGGAAAAGATGCTTCTGTTTTCCCTGGACTGGAAACCCACACTGACAGGCTGGCAGCATGCTGTGAAGCCATTTAGAAACACTATTTCAACAGCTGCAAAACACTGAGCTTAAAATTATTGATACTGCAAACAGCAGAAAATATACAAAGTGCACCCTGAACACAACAAGCAGTAAAGCAGCTACTTCTGCATAATATCGTAGAGTTATTAAGTTTGGAAAATATCTCCAAATCCAACAAGTCCACCATGCCTACTAAACCATATCACAAAGTGCCATCAAGGGTTTTAATAGAATTCTTTAGAATAGTGAGAAGGAAGAGCTCATAAATGCATTCATTACTCTAACTTGGGAAGAAAAAAAATTCCTTCCTAAAAAGCAAATTTTAAAATAATAATATTTTTATTAAAATTATTATATTGATAATTTTAATTAGTCATTGCTTATAATTAATCTGTGGTAAGATAAGCTCCAATTTTTGAGCAAACCAATATGTAGTTAAACAAAGAGAAAATTTATTTCATCTGTTACTACCATTGAGGATAAACTTACAAACTTTACTTCTGTTTCAGTGCTGGTTGTATTTCAAGCCCAGTTAATTCAGGTAAACAACATTGTCTGCTTTAGTTTATGTTTTGGGCATCTTCCCCTTCAGAAATAAATATTACATAATCTCAGAAATTAAATTGTTTTTTACGGGTAGTATTTACCCTTGTGGGATGCTGCAGTTAAAGAAATCATTTATCATTTCATGTTCACTTGAATTACTGTTCCTCCATAAAAATAGCTGGAATGTTCATGGTACCATGATGATGCAGCCACAATTCCTCATGAAGATGTCAGGAGGACAAGTTTCCACTAGAAATTAAAGAGCCTGCAGGGAAATAAAAGGGAAGAGAAATGAATTTTGCACTTAGCTGTTCTGCTGTACCTGGTTTTCCCCTTCCCACTCAGAGGTGCCTACAACTCTGCCATTCTTCAACATGTGTGTTGAAACTTCTTAGAATCCTGACTCAGAATCCCTGCCTAGATGATGGGCTGTGATGGAGGTTAATAAAAAATGAAAGCTCTGCTCAAAAACAGATGTTTGGAATTTGAAGCACAAATATAGCTGACACTCAGCAGATAAGCCCAGATTTCACCAAGTCTAAGGGATAAGAGACAAACAGTCTCCCTTTAATCTGATTTGATTTGCTCACCAGTATTCAGATAAGATAAAAACATGAGAGATCAGGATCTTCTGAAGCATAAATTAGTGGCTTTTTATTTTCTCCTACAATACTTGGATCATTTCTGTATCCGACAGAAGGCAAATCTCATACAGAATAGGATTCCAGGATTCACTAGCAATTGCTTCTTTAAAAAGTAAGGTGGCTGTCAACAATTCTGTATAGAGCTGAGTTTTAATGACTTTTCATGAAAATCATGCAGCTAATTCGAACCCACTGGTGTATACAGAGATTCCAAACTTTTGGGGATGGCTCATGGACAAGAACGGGCCACAGCCATCAAGACAAAGTCCCGTTTCAAGTAGTCACTGCATTTCCAGGGTACAAGAGAAAAATAACCTGCAAAACGGAATAATTACCAATTAAAATGATAATTAATAAACCTTGTGCCAATGTTCTTATCACTCCCCTTCACACAGACCATTTTTGCCGCTCGCTAAAGCAAAAAAGTAATTAACAGCAATGATGGGCTATGCAAGGGAACATCTTATTTTATCAATACTAATAACTCTTCAAGATTATCAACACTGACCTTAAAAATGAGTAAAGAGACATTTTGACACCATCTGCAATTCATACAAATGAAATGAGATTTGGGTAATTACCTGACTGAAAGGGCCTAAACAAAGGTTTGCTCACGTTGTGGAGCATGAGAAGCAAAAGTGAGTCTCTTAAATACTGATAATAGGAGGACATTAAACTCAGTTTCAGCAGTGAGAGAGGAGGAGCTGATTTATCTCCTGCTCACTTCCAAGTAGCACCTTTGCAGATTTACAGTAATTTCACAACTATAAGGCATACCTTATTATAAGGCACACTTCCAGGTTTCGATCAAAATTTTAGTCAAAAAGATGCGCCTTATAGTCGTGAAATTACTGTATTTTTAATTTTGAATGGTGATCGTATAACTTGCAGAATTATTGTACAGAAAACTTCATGACATGAAATTCATAATTTGGAACACTGATTGATACAAATACTATTAGAGTGCTAAGGGAGCGCTCAGGAATTGTATTTTTACACGTTCAATGGAGGACTCTGCAGTGAGCAGAAATAGGATCAAGGGTTGTGTGAGCAGTGTTTCTGTGCAGCTTTCCATTACTTAAAAAATCCAAGGAAATAAGGATAATGAATCATTCAAAGCAATACATGGATGTAATGCCAGTGCTACTGATACTTGCATGGGTACATGGTACAGAATCACCACTGTAAGAAAGAACATTCCTCTAACTCCACAGGCCAAGGCAGATCACTAAAAGAGAATATTTTCAGTACTCTCTACACTACAGTGGGGTTTTATGGAGAGCAAACAGCAGGGTTTTATGGGTGGCCAATAAAAATATTTCATATTGATGTGTTCTATAAGTTACAAGAAAAATAGGGAAACTCAGAAGTTCAGTCAAATCTCTTCCAGGCGTGGTAACTTCACCACTGCCCTGGGCAGCCTGTTCCAATGCCTAACAACTTTTCCAGTGAAGAAATATTTCCCAAGAAATAATATAAACCTCCCTGAGACAACTTGAGGCCATTTCCTCTCATCCTGTCGAGGTGGAAGTAAGGTGATAAGTCTGAAATCAGAGTCTAAGGCTCGAGGTATGACCCCAAAACAGTCAAGGCTGGTCGGGAGCTGCCTGTCAGCAGGTTTTTCAGCCCAAACGAGCTGTAAATGGCTGGACTTGCTGATCTCACAGGTATTTTCCAAACTTTAAGATTCTCTGACTCCAAAATCTGGAGTGTCTGTTCTCATCTCTGCTCTGTCCTGCCTGGGATCATCAACTGAAAAACCTGAAGTAAGGCTTTTAGTGAGTATTTTGCCACTTCACTGATGTCATGATCTGGTTCTTACTCTGCATTATTCATTTAGGTGCTTCTTGCCAGCATTTCTTGTCTGTCAAGGGCAGATTTCTGACAGGTCTCATATCACCCTCCAAATATCAAAGGAAGGCACCTCCTGGAAACATCAGGATTTCAGGAGGGTTTTTGTCTACTTAACTTCCTATAGAAAATGGAAGGGGCAAACGATAGATAAATTCCAATCCAGAAAGAAGTGGGGAGAAGCCCAGCAAAATCTCTGGTTTAACAAGGAGCAGAGGGTGCCAAGAGCTGCCCCAACCCTGCCCTTCTTGGAGGAGAGCTGCTGCCAGCAGAGCCCTCAGGCTGGCCAGCAGTGCCAGGGGTTGTTTAGCTTGGCTCATGCTCTGGCCAGCCTGCTGTAATTAGGCACTTTCTGTGCATATCACATTTCTATGCCACCGGCCTTTTCCCTCCCTTTGAGCTTGCTCTCATATGTTCCATATGATTTAATGAGGCAGCACCTTTTCCTTTTATAAACAAATTAGGTGTTAGAAATTAACCACCCACAGCAGCCCTGCCAGTTTTAAGTAATTGGACAAGAAACCCTCAGCTCTTGAAAAGGGTGATGTGAAATCCAGGAAGGATTTTTGAGGATGTGCAGTTCTCCCCTCTGTCCTCGTCTGAGTTTTAGTCTTGTTAAATTGCTCTAAAGAAGACTCGTGACATGTTTATTGAGAATAAACAGGAGTGTGTGGTTGAGCAACCTCCTGCATGTTTGATTTCCAGAGGTATCTCCATCCCATTTGTTATCCAGCCAGAAAAATATCTCATAAAGGCAGAGCCCAGGCCAGCAAGGGGGGAGAACTGATACATTTTATTGTGTCACACTCACCCAACTGGTGTTTGGAGGGCAAATCAATAAAAGACAGCTCTTATATATGGTTATATTTGATTTACTACTCATGAACTATTATCCTGTGAGAATAGAGTACATAACCCTGCTAATCATAGCTTTCATAATAAAATGTATGTAGTAAACCCACACCGCTTCAAATTAATAAAACTAAGCATTTACTTTGCATAACTTGTTATTTAATATAGTGTGCACAAGGAAAATATACTCTAGAGCTCATGTATCATCCCAGAAAATAGCTAAAGCACATCATTCCCATACCAACAGTGTAGCTAAACTTATAATTTTTAGACCCAGCAATGCTCAGTATATATTTCACCCATCCCACATACATTATATATATGACCCACAAAGATTATTTTAAGCTGAATTAATGACACGCATTAATGGAAATTACAAATGGAATGAAATACAAGCCATATATATATGTGCAAGATAGTACATTACATTAAATTTCTAATTCAAAGGATGGCCTAAAAATCTATAATAAGTCTGACAAGTCATTCTTTCCTTATATGGATTTGCCACATTAATTTTGAATATTCTTATCTCTTTCTAGAAGAAATCTAATGAGACATATTACCTAAGTGTAGCTTTTGATGTGACATTTCCCTCAAACTGTGATTCATCAAACAAGGCACAAATTTATTTATTTTTCCTAAATTATTTTAAGCTCAAGATCCTTAACTGAGTATTCATCATTAAAATTGTGAAAATCAAATAGAAGTGTTGCCTATTTTAGAAATAAAATAGAAAGAATAATTTTGCTTGGATTGTATTTCAATATTGGTGCTCTGCATGAGGTAAGTGGCATGAAGAACATTTGAGAGAGAATGCGTTAAAATCACAAATGGAACATCTCAGACAGCAAAGACCAAACCTGTCTTGGCAAGTGCTGAGTTTCGCACAAGCTGGGACAGTCAGGTTTAGCCAGATTCAGCCTAAAGCATTATAGTAATCACATGTAGATAAAAAAATTACCTGCAAATATATAATCAAGAGTTTCCCAGCTTTACTGTTCTTTGTGTTTCCATGTATGGGTGCAAACTCCCATTGTAAATGAATACTTTGAGTGATAATGGCTTAGTTTGATTTCCACCATGACAGAAACAACACTGGAAACTGAAGTCAGCCTCAGGTTCATAAAAAAAATTATAAATCTCCTACTGACTGTCAAAGTTGGTCCTAGTTTTAAAGTTTCCTATTGTAATCCCTGTCTGACACTAATCTAAATATTTTAATTACTTTCTCTGTTAATAGCAGCTTACAGGCTCAGAGCAGTGGACTATCCACTCCTGTACACAATGCTGTGTCTTCAAAATTAGAAAGCAATCCTCTGATCTGCATGAAATTAAATTTATTTTTAATGAAATTTTCACCTAAATCTTTCATCAGAGATCTCATACATTGAATGCTGGAACTTTCTTTTCTCTAGTTTGCCCAGCAGACTCATATTTGTCTCATAGCAAAATCATGGTTACCAAACTGCTCGTTGTCTGACCCGGGTCACCTGAGAGGCTGGACATCCTTTTCCAAGTCAAAATTCCAATTCTTTCCGCAAAAATCTTCAAAAATTTGCACTTTTCTACTTCAATTTTCTGCCTCTTATAATTTCAAAATCAGACCTGCCTTCAGCTTCAGATCCTCTCATTTATTTTTCCTCTGCATAATTTCTTGGTACATAGAATCAGCTCCATGGAATTTGTTAATTCTGTTTTCTAAGTTTCTCTCTTATACAAGTAATATAAAAACACAGGTGACATTTTATTCTGCTCCTCTCCTTTCATACCTAGACTGAAAATATCAGGATTTATTGGATGTTGCCACAAGACACATTTTAGGTGCTACTGTAAAACAAAATGATTCATTGATTCAGCAAACATTTACAGCAGAATGGCTTTTTGTAGCATTTTCAAATCAAAGAATCAGACAATCATAGAGGATGTGTAGTGTAAGGGTCTCCCAAGGATGCTGGATGAGCCCCTGTCCCTGGCCAGACCCCCAGCAATCCCCCTGTGCATCCCTGGCAGCGCTGTCCCAACGCTCCTGGGGAGCCCCAGGAGCCTCTGGGGGAGCAGAACCTTGCCCTAAAATCCAGCCCCAAGTCCCTGCAGCTGTCTCTCCATCAGGGTGAACACACACCAGGAAAAGCATTGAAAACCAGACAAAATACTTGAAATTGGCACACGCAGACACAGAGATTTCACACTTAGAGCAGCCCAGACAAGTGGATATCCTCACGTGGCAGGCTTCCAAGGAATGCTGCTGTGGGACAGGGATAACAGTCTCTGATTCATGTTTCTCCAGGACAGGAGTCAGCTGGCCATTCCAAGCATTTTCAGGGATATGTATCCCTAGCTCAACAGGATTACTGTGAATGAAGCAACACCATGATGCAGACAGAATTTTTTTACCTATTAATAACTGAGCTGGCTGGTGTTTCTTGGCAGTGATCAGTTTTAATGTAGGAAATACATGGGCTGTGGAAGCAGACTCTGAAGCAGAGGGCTTAATGATCAGTGTTTCAAAATCCAGCCTCTGGTTCCTTAGCAGTGTTCCATGCCCAGTACAGGTTCAGGTTAGCTTCCCTTGGGTTAGCTAATAGATGATGTTCATTATTGACAATGCTTCACAGAGTGAGACAGGGCATGTGGCAAGGGGACAGCACAGAGACAGTGAGGAAAAGGGGGATGCAGCTCAAGGGCTGTGCTTCCAGAAGACAGGAGAAGCTTTTTCTTGCTCAAGCGAATCAATGTGCAATCATTTAACCATACAGCTAAATAATCACTGATAATTGTGAAAATATTGCCCTCCTCTCCCACAGTGTCCAGTCACCTGGAAGAGGTGACCAATCCTGCAAAACAGACTTTGTCAGGCCACTTCCCTGCTGGCCTTGTCACTCTGCTGTCCCTGTCTCTCTGCTATCCCTGCAACAGCCAGCAGCTGAGTTCTTATTTTTGCTCAGGCTGGGCTTGCTGCGGGGTGAGCCTTCCTGCAGACACCCCACATCAGAGGGGACAGCCCTGGGCAGAGAGGACAGCCCTGGGTAGAGGGGACAGCCCTAAGCAGTGAGGACAGCCCTGGGCAGAGGGATCAGCCCTGGGCAGAGTGATCAGCCCTGGGCAGAGGGATCATCACTGGGCAGAGGGGACAGCTCTGGGAAGAGGGGACAGGGTGCTCCCAGCATGGCACAGACCACAGCAGGGTCCACTCGCTCCTATTCCCAGATCTGACCCCCAGTGCAACAGGTTTCAGTCCCACTGACCCATATAAAACACAGACAGTGCCCTGTTCTGTGCTGCCAGGGATGTAATAAATGACAGACACTGCAAGACTTTCAGAGGAGACTGAGTGAATGTAGAGGGAAAACACCTCATCTCCCAAACCTGGTTCACATGTGCAGGAATTTAACATTAATGCCTGAGGCCATTAACATGCCTAAGACAGAGCTCATTTTTTCATAATGTAACTGCACAGTCATACAGCTACTAATAAGTAGTTTATTGTTTCTAAAAATGGCTATTAACATTGCAGTAATGGATGTTATTAAAGTCATAAATATCCCACTTACAATGCTCATATCTCACCAAAGTTTAAGGCTGTTTCAAAGATCAGATGTCTCATTCTTCAGTCTGCTTTAACAGCATAAAGGGATTTTGGTGGAAAGTCCTTCTTCTGCTCCAAGAAGAAACTTTGTTGTTGGAGTTTGATACAGTGATGAAAGAAAATAGCTCACAGATGCTGACTGCAAAACTGCAATGAAAGAGCTTTCACTCCTTCTCTTTGGGAAGTTACTCTTCTCTTGACTAATTCTGAGACTGTCTGAAAAGTAAAATTCAAAAAGAACGGTGCACAACTTTTAGATGTGCTTTGAGTGAAGTTTTGCCTTCCCAAAGTCTGTTGTGGTTTTAGAAAACAGGCAACTCTGTGCACAGCAGTATTTACGTCAGTTATGAACACAAGGCACTGCTGTCCTTTGCCATGGATGGAGATGCCTGTGGAGCACTGGAGTCCCCAGCATGGACTCAGCCCCTTCTCGAAGGGAGTGAAGCTCCCGTGCGCTCCAACACAAGCTTCTGAAAAGCAGCCCAAAGGCACAGCTAGGGGTGAGCACTGACACCCTGACAGTGCTGAGAAAGGTGTGATGGTGTGAGGAGAGGGAGCCCCACAGCCCCACTCAAATCCTTAAAGAAATTGGCAGCTGTCCCTGCTGCCAGGGAAGAGCTGTTTTACAGGAACATGGCATCTCATTCCCAAAAATTCCCATTTGAATCAGCCCCATAGTGAAAATTAAGTTGAACAGGCAGGAGTTTTAATTCAGTTTTGTTTACAGCATGAGATAGCTTGTCTTGACATTTCAAATCTGAAATGCTGCTGCTATGCAAAAGCACAACTGTACCTATCCAGAAAATCTGAAAAAAAAAAAATAAATTAAATAACCAAGTATTGCCAGCACGTGAAGATCGAACCAATTTTAAAAGTATTCAGGACTGAGACGGCTAAATTCCTATTCATTCATGTCTGGATCTGATTTTAATATCCACACAACAGCAGAAACAGTATAATTTATGGAGCACACCATTAAGGATGGGGAAAATTATGTGTGACAAACAGCCAAAGGCTGATCATTTAATCTGGTGCAAAGTATTGCAGTAACCAAATGCAAATCACTGAGCCGTGGTGTGCATTTGAGCCATGTTAGAACACTCGAGAGTTCATAGTTTCTAATTTTTAAAGTAGATTACAACTGCCACATTGTTAAGACCTTACAATTATATCTGAAAAATAAATTGTATTATTAATTGGATGGTTATGGCCTGTGAGTATTAGATATTGTTGTTTGTGATTTGCACTTAAAGAGGGATTTTAATCAAGTTTACCATTCTCAAAAAAGTCTGGTTTGCATTTTAATAAGCATCCTTAAAATTTGATGTTTTGCTAAATTATACAATGCCTCATTCTGGAACCTTGAAGTAATTTATTATCCAAGCTCTGTGAGCTAGGAAGATGTATTGCATTGTACTTAATCTTATCAAGTTTCTGCTGATTTTTGATGACAATGCCTGTTTATCATAATTATTACGAGTTGTCTAGGTTAATAAAACTTGAAAAACTGTGTGGGAATTAAACCAGTATGGAATGTTAAACTTACTATTTTTGTAAGGCTGCCTGATCCCAGCTGTTCTTGACGGTCCATGAAGGCATTTATGTCAGAGAATCATGGAATGGGTTGGGCTGGAAGGGACCATAAATCCCATCCCACCCCTGCCATGGCAGGGACACCTCCACTGTGCCAGGCTGCTCCAGCCCCAGTGTCCAACCTGGCCTTGGGCACTGCCAGGGATCCAGGGGCAGCCACAGCTGCTCTGGGCACCCTGTGCCAGCCCTGCCCACCCTGCCAGGGAACAATTCCTGCCCAAGATCCCATCCATTCCTGCCCTCTGGCACTGGCAGCCATTCCCTGGCTCCTGTCCCTCCAGCCCTTGCCAATTGTCTCTCTCCATCTTTCCTGCAGCTCCTTCAGGCCCTGCAAGGCCTCCCTGAGCTCAGGCCAAAGCTTCTCCTCTCCAGATGAACAATCCCAGCTCTCCCAGCCAGATTGTGACAGAGTCACAATCAGCTTCTGCACTGGAAGAAATGTTTATAACCCCTTGTTGTACTGGTTCCATTTAATGCCATCCTCTTTACGAGCTGCTTCCTACTGGAAGTGCACTCAGTAGGAAATTGTTTCAAAAATTTACTGACAAAAGGTTTAAAAAAGGTAAATCTGGATTTAATGCACCTTTCAGAGGTTGCAAAAAACAAATTACAGTAAGTTCATGTCTATAAGGCGCACCGGACTATAGGGCGCACCTTTTTTTTTTTTTTTTTCAGTGAGGATCCGCTGCTGGCTCTCCTTGCACGGCTGCTGCAGCTGCCAGCTCTCACCACAGCTCTCGTGGCTCGCACTTCCAGGTTGGCAAATTTCCAAACTTTGTCCATACACAAGGCGCACCCGATTATAAGGCACACTTCAGGTTTCGACCAAAATTTTAGTCAAAAGGGTGTGCCTTATAGGTGTAAAATTACTGTTTTTATTTGGAAAGAATCTAAAGTACTCACTGTTTCAGTTTTCACCAAGGAGCTTTTGTGATTTGGAATAAAAGCCCATGTTTGCCATATTCTTTGACACAGAACTACACTGATTTGCCCTAGAATTAAATCTGCAGGCAGGGAGCAAGTTCTCAATCCAAGACCAGGTCAATGGTACCCCAAAGGAACAAGAATGTCCACCAAGCTGTTGCACAGTAATGAAACATGGACAAAATGCACTTCATATATTCCAGCAGAAGCAATAAAGGCACAAGAAATTCCCAACTAAAAATGGGAACAATAAGGTTGAGAGAAGGTTGAAAAAACTACTCAGTCAGCAGTGCATGTTTTCACTTGGAACACTGATCCTGTTCCTGACCTGCCCAAGGTCCTGCTGCTGCTGCCATTGGTGAGGCTGAAAGGTCAGGATTCCCTCTTTGTGGCTCTAGTTCTGAGTGTTTTGGGACCATTGCTGCATCATTCTCAGCTGTACGTCTCTCAGTGATAGCACCAGCCATCTGTGGAGATACGGAATGACCCCAAACTTGCAGGGTGAGGCATGGAGCTCTCCACAGCAGCCACAGGGGAAATGCAACCCTGTATTTGTGCTGCAGGAACAACTCTGGAGTTAAGGAAGTGACAAAAGCAACGTTAAGTAAGTTCACAGCACAGCCAATAAACCATATAATGACAAGAGTTAGTGCAGTTCTATTTCACAGTTCAATCTAATGGGAGTGTTTGTTGCTCAAAGGGGGCCTTTATTGATGTTTACAGATAGACTTTATGGCTTATTTGGCACCGGGAGAGTGTCGATGTGTCTGTCTCAGTTCCTGCTCAGCAATGCCTGGACCATGCACTGCCGATTTTAGTACCAAGGCAGAGGAAAAAAAGGGAGTTTTACAGTCCTGGATCAAAGCAATTTTGACTTAAGATAATTGTCTTCCAATGATTGATCTAGTCATGTCAAGATAATGAGGTTTTTATGGTCCTGAGGAGGATTTAATCTAATTTCTGGAGGGATTCTGATCTCACTGTTGCTGCTTTATCACTTTTAATCTCAATACTTTTATTTGAATTTGCTCTGCAAAATTCAATATATTTTTAGTTGACAGCTGAAGACACAGAATAGTCTTTTCACACTCAGTTTTCCTGTGTTGCAACTGTGTTTTAAATCTTGTTATCATTACTCTGAACGAATGCAATTATAGAGTTGTTTTCTACTTTAGACAGAGAATACCCAGTATAATTCCTCCAACACAATAAAAGTGCCTCTTAAAAGAAAAAGTAGTAGCCCAATTTTGAACAGAAGGCGGCTGCTAATGGTGTCTTTAATTATTTGGTAGAAGATCATTAATCCAAGGCTTGTGTTATTCTTTAATAGAATCTACTTGTATGTGTTCATTTTTCTGATCATATGAGGGCAAAATAAAGTTTGTATTAAAAAAAAAGATAAATGGGTAAGCATTATCTCCTTAAGTCTCAAGTTTAATAAGCCTTTATTTATTTATTTATTTATTTCCTAAGGCAAAAGGAAAAATGCTGGTTAAGGAATGATCCACAAAAGTTTTCAGTTAAAATCAGTTTTGGGCAAAGTCCCCTCTGCTCTGTCCACAACTTGTATCTTCTCCCCCACAAACAGGGGAAAGTCCTCAGCCTACTCTTCTGGAATTGTGCTACTTGTTGTATCTTCTTTTTGGCTCTACTGTCTTTGATTATTTTTAGTTCTTAATCTTATTACTTTACACTTCTGTACAACTGAGCTGAATAAGCTACTTATCCAGCCTCTAAGCTGAATCTATCCTGATCGTTTTGAATTTATTTGCTCTGTTCCTCTGTATTTACTTTATTGTCCTTTCTCATTTCTGTGTCATTGGCAAATTTGGGTCAGTAATTTATAAAGTAAACAAAAATGGCCCTAATGCTGCACTTACTGACATTCCTCTTAACTCCTTCATGAGCTGTTTTAAAATTTGCAATATTTGCTCCTTCAACCAAAAATAATTCCCTGGAGATTCAGGTGTGTTTTTGTAAGGGGATGCTTCCCTTACTTGTAGATCAAACCGTTCTAAAATCTACTTTAAAATAAGCACTGCATTTCTTTCTTTCCCATCAGCTGAATATGCATTGCATTCTCCAGAAGAAAGATAAAAACCAGAAGTCTCTTGGCATCCTAAGCCAGTTCCATCATGGGATTCTTTTGGTCTGGGCGAATCACTTCTCCTCCCTTGCGACCCTCCAGGGAAGGAATTCACAATTCTGGGCATTATTTTCACTGAGCACTGGCAGAGCTCTGCACAGTGGTTAATGTGTCACACAGAATCACAGTCTCTGTGGTCTCCAGCTTTGGAATGCATTTGTTCTCATTGTTCTGGCTCTGATGGCTCCATACATTCTCATTTTCCCATCATCAATATCTCGTGGTCTGCTTCTGCTTAAATAAAACATTCTGACTCAGGTGGTAGCTAGGGAGCCAGTGGAAAGATGTTGTCCCTTGACTGGCTGTGATGTATTTCAGATCATGCTTTGAGAAACTCTCTGGTACTTCCAAATATGCAACCCTCAAAATACATCAAAATACATGTTCTAAACTAACATTCATTTTGCTTTCTGTTCAGAATGTGGTTTTTTTCTATAAAATGTTCTGAATTCAGCCTTCTAATGTGAGCGTTAGCACTGAATACAAGTTTTTCTGTGTGACCAAATATCCACAAGAGTACTAGGGCTGCAGATTGAAAAGAGAATTTTAAGCCTAATTTCTTCCACTCAGTGCCAAGTGTATGGAGAGTCCCAAGCATCAGTTAACATCACTTTTTCTTCATTTTATTTTAGTCAGATTCCTTGTAAGAGAACATTGTGCAGCTCATAATGTGAAACATCCAGACTGCCCATTATGTTTTTGGGAATGAATCACGTATGGGCCACACATGTTTTGGCACAAAAACTTCCAGTCAGTCAATACTGGCTTATTTCTGAGACTTCCTGGGTGACTGCATGTCAGATAAGCAAGACAAAAGGATTTCCTTATTGAAGATTATTTTGGTACCAAAGTTTGTTCTTAAAGAAAGACGAGCAGCCCTCAGTTTGTTATTCCTGCAGGGTAACAGTGCGATGACACTTGGGTGACACAGAGCCAGCCCAGCTGTCATGGAATGGTTTGGGTTGGAAGGGACCATAAATCCCACCCAGTGCCCCCCTGCCATGGCAGGGACACCTCCAGTGTCCCAGGCTGCTCCAGCCCCAGTGTCCAACCTGGCCTTGGGCACTGCCAGGGATCCAGGGGCAGCCACAGCTGCTCTGGGCACCCTGTGCCAGCCCTGCCCACCCTGCCAGGGAACAATTCCTGCCCAAGATCCCATCCATTCCTGCCCTGGGGCACTGGCAGCCATTCCCTGGCTCCTGGCACTGCAGTTCCTGAGGAATTGTCCCTCTCTGGTTCCCTGCAGCCCCTCAGAGCCTGGAAGGAGCTGTGAGCTCTCCACACAAGCTTCTCCTCTCCAGGCTGAGCAGCCCCAGCTCTCCCAGCCTGGCTCCACAGGGAAGGGGCTCCAGTCCCCTCAGCACCTCGGTGGCCTCCCCTGGGCTCTCTGCAGCAGTTCCATGTCCTTCCAGTGCCCCTCACCATCACTAACAGCAGGATGCTGTCCACACCAGTGCCTGGGAAGTCATCTCTCTTTGCTCCGTGGACTGATAGATGGAACAACCCCAAATTCCTGTGCAGGAGCAAGGGAGTGTCTGCTCCCTTTAACCTCCGCCATGTGGGTGCTCAGCGTGTCCATTACTTGCAAATAACTCCAGATATCCCACAAATGCAGCTTAATTAAATGATAGCGACACCACACAAACTCACGCTGGGTGGCCTTATTCAGGGTGCAGGATTAAACCAAGAAATAAATCAAGGCTACAAACACATGCAGCTCTCACTGCTCAGTGAGGAAGTACAGGCAACTCCAGTGAGATAATTCACTGTAGCTTGGCAGCACTCCCCATGACTGTATTTACGTCTGTCTAATCCCTGGGTTATCAGCAGAATGGCGCTTCAGCAGCAGCACAGGCTGCACATTCATGGGGGTATTAGCAAGAGCCTGCTGCCTTGTTCCAATTTTTTTAATTACAGCCGAACTCTCCCGCCTTTTCCTGTATGAAGGTCACCCCAGAGGTTATTTTGGATTGCTGCTCCGTGTCGGTGGTGGGAGCTCTCGGAGGTGTGAGTGGCATGTGTGGAAATACAATAATCCCAGCATACCTGGGTGCTCCAGTTCAGAATGCTGTCAGCAGGCTTCAGGATTAGCTGCTTTTGCACTGAGGGGTTTTTATTTGACTGTCTTGGGAGATACGGTGGAAAACACAAGCACTGATGAAGATTAAAGGGCATGAGCTGAGCCAGTGCAGCAGCTCTGGAGGTACCACACCTTCTGCATGCAGGTTCATACACTCAGGGCAGTGATTCCCCTCTGCTGGAGACTCCAAACTGCTCCGTGCAGAGCAGCTGACAGGGTCACAGCCCCTCCCTGCCCTGCTGCACACCCATATTCCTCTCATTTCCCTGACAAACTATCTCTCATTCCCGAGCAAGGGCCCAGTGTCTCTCCTGTGCATTTGGAGCAGATCCTGCATGCAGAAGTTTTGTCCCACAAGTGCTGGGGGGCTGCTGGATGCAGTTTACCTTAAAGAAAGTCAAGGAATTCTGGCACATGAGGAGGTGAGAGATGGATTTCTAATAATTAAAAGGCAGAGAACTCTTTGTCCCAACAAACCCAGAGAACATTTTTGGTGAAAGCATTCCCCCCACCTTGGTGTCCCTTCCAGTGTGAGCCCTCCTGAGAGCTGTCATTGGCTGGGGCAGCTCAGGACCTGTGGGGTTTTTATCTGGTGCCCGCGCCCCCCGAGAGAGACACAGGCACAACCCTGAGGTTTCAGATGTGACAAAAACATCTTTATTGTTTAAAACTGCCCTTTTATAATTTCTTAAATGTATCTCTCTAAGCTCCTGTGATTGGTCTAAAGTCCCCATGTCCATCCCCTTTTGACCCTGAAACACTAATTTTAAAGAAATTAAGATTTTAGTAAAAGTTAGAATAAACTGGGCTTGAGATAGCTACCTGAAACTTAAATGATTGATTGCCTTTCAATTTATGTTTGCTCAGCTGTGCTTGCAATGGGAAAGGATGAAACTAGTAGGTAGGTCCAAAAAACACAAACAATTGCAACCAGAAACTCATTCTTTGTAAAACTGGAGTTGCCCCAAAAGCCATTTGTATTGTCATTAACAGAAAAGGTCCGGGCGAGGAAGACTCACCTTACTTCCTCCTTTAAAGACCCCTCTCCACAAAAAAGACTTGATCCAAGAAGCCAACCCCACTGCTTAATAGCCATTCCGGCTAATTGCCATAGGAAGCAGGGGATGAGAGGGGCTGGTATCATGAATCTGTATTTGTCTGAATCCTTTGTCAATAAACAGACTCAGTGATCACTTGTGAGTTTGCAGTGCATGTTAGGGGGCTATCCAACGCTGCTGCCCAGTGTGAATAAACATACACTTTGTAACTTTAAATTGTTAGAGAGCCTTTTGTCCATCACAGTTGTGTAACGGTATTAGACGATTACTTGTATTTTGGTAAATCAACCCTATTTGGGTTCCTGCAGTGGGGCAGGGACCCTCGGGACAATCCCTGAATTTTCCCAAAACTTTCTTCTGATGGGCTCTGTCCAACCAGCGTAATTCATATTCATCCACACTTGGCACAGGTTATACTGTGACAAGGACCCACCTCTGCAGCTCCTGGGGACCCCACAGCCATCCCCAGCCTCCCCACCCTGCCCATGGGATGTTCTCGGTAGCACCCAAAAATGCTTCATGTCTCCTGGGAATGTTAGAATGTTAGAAGCTCAAAAAAGAGCCAGGGAAATGAACCATCTCCTTGAGATATAGTGTTGTAATTTCTCAAATTAATAATACCTTTCTAAAGTTATTATTAACATAAAAATACAATTTTTCATTCTTTTTTCCTGAAATATTTTAACAGGTTTTTCTTTCTAAAATAAAATATTTCCTTTACCCACACCCTTAAAAATTATAGTGAAAAGGAAAACTGACTGTATCTTGAGACTAAATTGAAAATAGTTCCTGAAAAGGTAGCAGAAACATTTGCATGAGGAAGTCAGTTGCTCTGTAGGATAATGGAGCAATCAAAAGGGAACTATAGGCACCAGCAAACCTTTCTCACTGAGAAACAAGCTACTTCCAGTTCTCCCTCCTGGTTCCAGTGGTTTTTAGGCAGGCTTTTTTTTCCAAAGCCTTCTGAGGCCTGCACAGTTCCAGCTGAGAATCTAAAACATCTCTGTATCAGAAAGGAGGATTAATGCTAAGGAAACACAGAGGAGAACACAAATGAAGTGCAGAGGTGGAAAACACCAGAAAATCAGAGCTGTCTTGATTTGTAAACTCACTGGGTGATCTCCTCAAATCTTTCCTAGAATGGAGACAGGTCTTGCAGTTCAGAGTTCAGCTTTCCCAGTCTGAGATGTGGCATTGAGTGATGTCCAGCCTAAACCCAGGTGATGTCCAGTTTAAACCCAGGTGATGTCCAGCCTAAACCCAGGTGATGTCCAGTTTAAACCCAGGTGATGTCCAACCTAAAGCCAGGTGATGTCCAGCTTAAACCCAGGTGATGTCCAGCTTAAACCCAGGTGATGTCCAGTTTAAACCCGGGTGATGTCCAGCTTAAACCTGGGTGATGTCCAGCCTGAAGCAGGTGCACGCAGAGGCAGAGCAGCAGGAGCTGTGCCCCAGGGTGATGCCCAGGAGGAGGGAATGTCCAGAACAGGCCGTGATGGCCACAATTAACACAAACCCCTGTGGTTATTAGAAAAGCCTCTGCCCAAAGTAAGGTGCAGACGAGACCCTGCAGCAAAGTCAATATTTTAAACAAAAGTCATATTTTATTTAACAGTACATTTAAGGCAGGGAAGGGGTGTGGGGGAGAGAGAGTTTTGGGCCAGGTAAGTGCATTTTTTACACCCTCACAGCTGCAGTTTAGCAGCCTCACACTCAGAACAGGACAGGAAGGGGAGGAACCTCTGGCTGCCCCAAGGAATTCACTGGTCCCTGCAGACATCACCCAGCCAAAGTTCTCCAAAGCTTCAGGCCTCACAGACTGAAACCACAGGGATCAGCATGGCTGTAACTGGTTTTGCTCCTGAGGACATCTGACCAAGGCCCCCTGATCCAGCACAGAGGACTCAGCCTTTCCCAGAGGCTTTATCCAGCCTCAGCCTTTGAGTGGCCAGAGCACTGCATCTCATGACAGCCCAGGAGGAAGTGACCACTAATTTTAATTGTTTATATTTAACACAGCATAGATTTCTGCAAATAATTAAAATGCTGGCCAATTTTTTATTTATTTATTTATTTATTTATTTTTAATTTTTTTTTTTTTATTTTTTTTTTACTTACAAAGATTTTACAAAGAAAGCTCCAGGACTCTTATTATTTGGATCATGAACATTTTTCAATATTAGAGGACAAACAGCAGCTCTGAACCTGCTACACTCCTGGAACAGCCCCAGAGATGAGAGCCAGGCATCCTGCCCTTCTGAAAGCAGGAATATTTTGTCCCACTGTCATCAGATACAATTTTTGATGTAGAGTTAAATAACCTTTACTTTCATCCCTCCAGTGTAAAAGATGAAAATCTTTTAAAAGTGAGACTCCCAAAGAAATGTAAATACAGTGTATTCACTACTGACATTTCAAAAGATTTTACCCCACCAGTGGAGACAGCTATTATCAGGTTTCCTGTCACTCATGTTGATTAAAGTTGATAAATACTGCAAGCCACTTGGGGTAGGCTAAAGGACACAAAAGAAAAATGTAACTTATTTGAAAAGGTCCATATTCCTTGGGAAATGAAAAGCAGACCATATTTGCTTGCATTTCTCAACTTCAAGAATGGCAAATTCCCCTATTTAAATGTCTTTTTCCTCCCCCATTTTCCTAGAAGTGACAGACACTTTGAAACTGTAATTAATGGAACAGTGCTCTGCAAGGACAGAGCAGTGTGAGACTGAAAAGGCAGCAGAGTTTCTCTGCATTCACACTATTTTGTTTCTCAAACCTGGGCAATAAACGACAGCTAGACCAGCTGGTGAAATTTGGGGTGCAGCAATGGCTGCATCCTAAAGGAACATGAGCCCATCAGGAACTTTGGGATGATTTTTGGCAGGCTAAGATGCCAGACAAAAAAGGAAACTGTTTTCACAGCGTGCCATATATTCTTTCTGAATATTAATATGGGCAAGACAGAAGATCAGTTTGATATAATCCATAGGGTCAAATCAGTTATAAAGATTTTTCTGATTGCTGTTGCATATGCATTATTTTTAATTTTCTCAAATCTTCCGCAGAAGTGCTTATTAATTTCAGAATTAATGTTAGAAAAGCATTGATTCCTGTTTGCCATCAAGGCAAGGGAAAGGAGCAACAAAATCAGCTATGGAGAGGGAAAGCTACTTTTTTCCCTTTTAGTATGAGCAAGCAAAATAGTGTTGTGGTGAAAAACCAGAAGGAAAGGAACATTCTGTCAAGGATGAGCTTCCATTAGACACCAGTGGAGATAAACTGAGGGGAGCACAGGAATGTCCAGGAGTGAGACAAATCACAAAATATATTTTAGGAAACCTCTCTTTCTTATCCTGTCAAATTTTCCAGAAGAATACTTTTCTAACTTGACTGAACATTGCAATTACAGGAGTAGAAAGGACAAGATGGCAGAATCCAAGTTGGGTTTCTTGAGGGGAAAAAAAACTCCAAGCTTGAAAGTTACACAAATTTACTGTATAAAAGAAGAAATGAAACCCCTGGCAATTGAATTAAATTTGCTAGTTAAGAAAAAAAATCACATGTTTATAATAAATGATTAATTAAATACACTCAGTGACTATAAAAGATGACCCATCCATTTTTTGGCTAATAATATGAAATCTACTGCCAGCAGAATATATTGATTTAAACATCTGGGGTATTTAAAAAGCCCCACATAGCCTTAAAACTCAAAAAATGATGTGGATTTGGAAATTCTGAGCTAAGCCCAGTTTGCATTAGTATTTTAAGAACACCATGCATGCATATACCTCTCTGAGCTTATTGTTTAGCTATATATTTCCTACAGCAGCTGGCGTGCTTGGAAATGTAATGCCATAAAACTTCATGAAATTTCTGACAAACCATAAAAGAAAGAAAACCAGTCCCTCTCCTGTATTCCTTTGGCACAAAGCTGAAGGGTTTTTATAATGAAATTCTTTTTAAAGTGCACAGGGTGCCAAAAGGAACGTTCCTATTAAGAATCTCTCAGTCTACCACTGCAAAAATCTGGCTGAGAAAACTTGGGTACCTTTTACAGGAATTTTAATGCAGCTACCCTGGGTCTACTTATCTGTTTGGATGCTTATCCACCATAAAAATCACAGTGCACAGAATCAGATTACAAACCCTAACGAGGATTCTACATATGTGGCTAACTGTGTCATTATATTAATTTAGTCAGAAAATCATTCAGTATTAACAGAGGGAGAGACTCCTTTAGAAATGCTGGCATTTTCCTTTAGGCTTTAAAGAGTTCTCTATAAAGAAATACAACATGATCACAGAATCCCAGGATCACTGAGGCTGGAAAATCCCTCCCAGCCCATGCAGTCCCAGCTGTGCCCCATCCCCACCCTGTCCCCAGCCCAGAGCTCTGAGTGCCACCTCCAGCCCTTCCTGGGACACCTCCAGGGATGGGCACTCCAATCCTCCCTGGGCAGTTCCAGTCCCTGAGCACCCTTTCCATGGGGAAATTCCTGCTGGTGTCCACCCTGAGCCTCCCCTGCCCAGCCTGAGCTGTTCCCTCTGCTCCTGTCCCTGTTCCTGGAGCAGATCCCAAATCCCCCCGGTGTCCCCTCCTGTCAGGGAGTTGTGCAGAGCCACAAGGTCCCCCTGAGCCTCCTTTTCTCCAGGCTGAGCCCCTTTCCCAGCTCCCTCAGCCCCTCCTGGGGCTCCAGCCCCTTCCCCAGCTCCCTTCCCTTCCCTGGACACGCTCCAGCCCCTGCAGGTCTCTTGTCCTGAATTGAAAGGCCCAGAGCTGGACACAGTTCTGGAGGAGCTTCAGCAGTGCCCTGGTTCTGCTGCTCACAGCACTTCTGACACAGGCCAGGTACCCTCCTGGGCAATGCTGCAATGATGCAGCAACAGTGCAACAAAGGATGCAGCAAAGGAAAAACAGCCAAGAACGCGTTTCCCACAGAACTATTTACTCCCTTTTTAAAGTAATTAGCTTTTTAACATATTAGCCTAGAGCTTTTAGGTTTTTTCATATCATAATTTTGGTCATGAGCTGCAGTGAGAAACACCTGATAACAGTCATCAGCTGAAAGTGCTGATGGGCCTCTTGCAGGTTTTTGATACTGCAAAGGGGATGACTCAAATCAGGAGAAGCCATGGCAGAAAAAGAAATTACTGCAAGCGATTTGAACTTAGATTATGGCATATTTTTTAACACTAAACTAATGGCAATTCTACTGGCAAGAGTACCAAGGTGCAATTTGCTCAGCTTTTCCTAGATGCAAGTTTGTTTCTAGCAGAAACTGCTGTCTTATATAGTGAGTTTATCTGGCAAGTTCCCTGTAATAAAAATACAGAGGCTTTTTTTTTTCTAAATTAGCATACAGAATGCAAAAAATTCCAGGGCTGCAGGCCAGTGGTCTGCCAAAAGAGCTTGAACCCTTCAGATCACAGAAGCAACATGAAAAGCACCTTGAGGGCTCAGAAGCAATTATGACCATGATAACTGCAGATGAAATGAAGCAAAATGTGAAAAATTTATCTTCATGTACACTTTTCTACATAACAGAATGGCCTCCATTTATCTTACTTCTTTCTCTGTTAGACTGATTAGTTAACTGGCTTCAGAAGCAAAATATGAATGAGCTGACAAATTGTTCCCTTTGACTTTTGCATAGTCCAAGTGTAAATACCAGATTTAACATTTAATCATTTAAACCATCAGATCTGGCTCCAAGTTAAGATGTGAATGTATTGCCCCAGGTGTGCTGTCAATACATAGAGAAGTTTTACTTTTCACATGTATTTTAAGGGCATTATGAGGATAAATACGAATCAGCACCTTAATTTTATCCTACGTGTGACCCTACTGAATTTAGACACAGGAAAAACACACAAATCCATTTATTGTTTAATTCATTAGAAAACACAGAGGCTTTCAAGGATAATAAAGGAAATCTCCTCAGTGCAAGGTATAGTAGATGTAAAAACATAAGCACTACTCACTTTTACCCCCAGTTAAGGTAATCACATCTGGATTTTTAAAATACTTGGCCAATCATCACCTACCTTTATTTTGATGAACAATCTCTTTGAGGATTCCCAGTGTACATCTCTAAATCGTATCTTTAGAGACAGGAGTTCAAATAAATCTTGATTATGTCAACAGAAAAATAAACATCTTTGTCTCATGACAATACCAGCAAGCAGTGGCTGCATCATTGAATATAAGAATCATTAAAATTAAATTATCAGTGTTTGCCCAAGATGGGTAATAGGGACATATAGAAGTCATGACTGTTTTAATTTTTTTGTTCTTATTTTGAGACATCTCAAAAGATCTAATCAGGCAAACTTTTCAGCCCTTAAAAATGCAGATGTTTCAGAGATAGTCTCAAGTATAAGTAAAAAAATCCTATCAGGTGTATGAAGAGCTTTACCTTCTCTTTCAAGTTATGATACACAGTTGTATAAGCTGTTACATTTAAGTTTTTGCTTGTGTTCCTGGCTCAGAATTACATATAATATTAGACATCTAAAGATTTTTAGTCAGATGTTGATGAACACTTTCAGCCTTCTCTCTGACCAGTTAACACCAAAGATGAACACCTCCCTCCACACATACCTTCAGCAGGTGTGATTCCTTAGGTTTGGCACTGCCCATACTTCCAGAAGTCTCTCTAATGCCCACAAACTCCATTTGGGTGAATGTCACGGTAGATTTTATCGACATGCACTCTGTGTGTCCTGCTGCTTGGTAATACCATCCTTTATTTATCACCCTTAACATCTGTGCTCCTGAGGAGTTAAATCTTCTCAGACTCTATTCCTGGCTTGCTAAGAATCTCTCAAAACAGGAATTTAAAAAAAGGTTGCAACCCTATTCCTCCAATCCCCCATGCATTGTCAAAAGAGCTATTAAAAATCTGTTCTAGAAATCTACAGGCTCTCCTGGAATGCTCTGGAGCTATGCCGTGAATTTAACTTACAAAAGGAGACGTTCCGGTCTGATTGCTCCAGCCTGTGGTTTTCTGTATCATAAACTGAAAATTCTGTTTCTGTTTTAGACATTTTAATCTCAACTCCCCAAGAGCACTGGAAACAGCGCTGACCTGACAGATATTTTCCAGACCCGTGTTAATTTCTTTCCATTGTATTTTGCTTGTCCAACTGCTTCTCTCCTTAATCTCTTGCTATTTTTATTCGCTGAAATTCCTTTCCTTGACATTTTTCGTTTCTATCATCTGATACTAAAAAAAACCAAAAAAACCCCCAAAAACCCACAACAGTCAAATTTGTCTCATGCCCCCTTGTACAGTCTGACTTTTAATATTTGTGTGCAGAGCTCTGACTTCCAAAGCTGTTCAGAGGGAAACTCTTCCAAGGCAGTGAGCTCCAGGGGCAGCCTGGGGAGCAGAGGCTGGAGTTCCCTTCCAGCTCACCTGCCCTGCAAGTGACTGCTAGAAAACGATTTGGTGCCCTTCTGACTCTGCGTGCCTGGCTGCAGGATCTTTTCTTGGCAGTCCTTAGGGAGCTGCATGGATTGGGAGTTTTTTTCTCTCCGCTCAGAGTTTGTCCATCATGAGCACAGAGCGCCCATGACCTCACTGCAGTGTTACTGGGCTGAAGCACGGAGGGACCTGTGGCATAAACAAAGAGATGCTTTTGTTCTAGAAAAAAGCAGATCCTGGCTCACCTTCCTGGAATCCATATAATTTGGAAGATATTTTTTCCTAAATTATGTCTGCAGAAAAAGTTTACCCAACATTACTTCAGGAATGAGACACAAAGAAACCTGTTTCAATAAATACACACACACACACACACACTCAAGATTCTTTTTCCCCTCTTCCTCATTCATTTCTTCCTACTTTTTCTGTTTTTCTATTTTTTTCTAATTTCTATTTTAATCAAGCCCTAAAAAGGGCTTCATTTTCCTTCAGATCAACTTTTTATTATGGATATTTTGTGCAGACATCTTTTGAATTACCTCTACTCATCAGTGATTCAGTAAATAGGGTTGTTGATTATAAAATCAGGGTTCTGTTTATCAGACTTTTCCAACGACAAACCCTAAATCAGTCAAGAACTGGATTAAGGTCACACTCAGAAGCCTTGATCACTAAATCATCCTACTCATAAAGTGAAAATGTTGAAGGAAATTAAAAACGCTACACAATAATATAATTTTGAAAGACTATTGTTGCAAAAAATTGGTCAAAGTAAAAACTTGGTATTTTGTAGGAAGATTTGATTTTTTTTCTAAAAGGTATACCTCCATCTTAACATGTGCACCAATCTTCTGTAAATACAAGCAGTGAGGAAAATCCTTCCATCATAAATTCTATATCAAAATATCAATACCATCATAGCCTCAAAATCTAAGGGTTTTTTAATTGTTTCACAAAAATAGTGCCATTTTTACTGCCTAAGTGTAGTTTTCTCTATCAAATATCCCTTTTTTGTGCTGCTATGGAAGATTTTTATACTTATGTCATGAATATAAAAATTTAAACAAACATATTTAGGAATGGAAGTTTTTTTTTTTAAATAAGGCACTTCAAAATTAACATTTTAAGGCATTTTTCATATCTGTCAGCATTTTATAAAAGGATTTCTTCCTCAAATTGTTGCTGTAATTGCTTAGAGATTCTTAAGGAAATTTGTAGTCAGGCATTATTTTGACAAGAATGGACAGGAAAAGAGGTGTTCTGATCAGCTTCTCTGAAGACAGCTCTCAAAAGGGTTTTTTACTGTACCAGGAAATGTTTAGCAGGAAAAAAGCTCATAGGGAGAAATACATCTTTGTGAAAGTATAGTTAGACTGCAAAGTAGTACCCTGGGGCAAAGGCGGAAGTCACAATACTTATGAGGAGCATTCAGCAGTTGGATTGGGAAACAAAATATCCTGAAAGACCAGAATGATGGAAAACACATTGCTCTCCCCATCTGATCTCCCTCTTCCTGCCTGAGTTTTTCCCTTGTATATGTATTTCCTTCCCTGTCATCTAAATCTGATTGCAATGCTTCATCGTGGTGGGGAATTACAGATGCAGTGAAATCAGGCAGGGAAGCAAAAAGACAAATACCTGAGTATTTTAAGTTCACCTGCACCTCAAAAAAAGTGCTTGTGCAATTAAAGTTCTGATGTAAACAACTCTTAATGCTTGGAGTGTGGTAATCTACAGGTTTAGTGATTTTTGAATGTCTTTAAAATCTTCCAGGAGGTTTAATCTGTGTAGCTCTCCAGCTCCAGGTAGTGGATTTTTAAAGGAAAAAGACACGGTATTGTTTGAATTTCACTTGACATGTAATTTGGTCTATAATTTAAGATATCAGGCTGTAATTTGCTGCAGGAAGCACCACGTAGGCCTGGTGTTATAACATGTCACCTCAGGAAAAATGCCATAAAGAACTATGGCTTTTCAAATATTTGGTCATATTTCTTTATAAATATCAGAAATAGTAAGAAAATATTTTCCAGCCTACAGCTATTTGTTTGACATTTCCCACAAGGAATATGTTCTATTTTATATCAGTACAGCTGGAATCTACCTTGATAATGATATCACCTGAGAGCTTTTTCTCGCTCACCCAGGTCCATATTTAATAGGCAGCTGAGATAATAGAAATTTTTATGATATAATGCGATAGATAATCAAACCCAGTGAAATTACCAGCATTGGAAATTAACTCCACCTTTATAGCAGAGACTCTCAAGGTTAAAAAATGAAGCAGAATGCCATGTAATGGAGAAACATAAATTTCACACACACTAAAAATGCATATGAATAATGTCTTTAAGGTGCTTTTATATTCATCTAAAGTGAAAGCAAACAAAGTAATACATTTTCTAGAGAGGCTGAACAGATTAATTTCCCTGAGAATGTTAAATTTATCTCTAACCTGTTTTCTCCAAGTGTGCTGGTTGATGTTGAATTGGAAAAAACCGAACAATCTTCTGATCAGCTTTCACAGCACTTTTGTGGTTCCAAGCCAAGAAAGACAAGGCAGGATTCTCTCCTGCTCTGTTCCCAAAGAAAAAAAAGATTATGAGGTATATTAATGTAAAATGGAGAGAATGAACACTCTAAATATGAATATGTTTGTCAAGACCTGGAAAGTCAATGTTGGAAGGAAGCCACTTTCTGTGCTAAATGGTGGGATGAGGAATGTGTAGGAACTAGCAAAGCACAAGAGAGGTTTAACTTTAGAAAGCTTCAGATTGCCTTGCTCCTTTCCTGAGCCAGTGAACCCCTTCAGCTTCTCAGTGAAAACCCACCCTGAACTCCCCCTCTCCTTAGAAAAGCTCGTTCAGACTCCTTGTGGCAATCCACCTCCATGATCTTTTGGGTATGAGAGAAAACCTTTTACTGACAAATCTCCCCCAGGACTGAGGTTCCAGCCACAATTCTTCTAGCAGCAGCCCTCCAGTTCCTCTCCAGGGCTAGTTTCCAAAGGAAACCTGTTTGGGTTAGGCTGGAGAGCAGGGAAAGGTTCTGCTCCCCCAGGGGATGGTCCTGGCGCTGAGGCTGCTGCAGATCCAGGAGCCAGGGGTGCACGGGGGGATTGCTGGGGGACCTGGGCAGGGACAGGAGCTGCATCCAGGACCCCTGGGGGTCCCTTCCAGCTCAGGATATTCCATGATTCCATGATCTGTAATGATCCCTTCCAGGACAACAGTGGTTGACAGAAAGAAGCAAAGCACGGAGAGCTTTAGCCCCACTTCTTTCTACTGCTGAAAAAATGAAACTGATGCAATGGGATGGAAAAGAGGATTAAAGCTTTCTGAAAACGACTTAATCGGAAGTTGTTCTGTAGGCAACCAAATTTATGTGGAATGTCCCAGAAGAGATGCAGACTTTGCATAGGTCAAGCCTAAAGACTTCCACAGTCATATCGCAGCAGGCAATTCTCCAGATCCTGCAATATGCTGCTCTTCGACCATATAAAACCAAAGCTGATCAGTAAGAGAGAAAGCTAGGAATTAATTAAGGATTCATGTAGAAATTAGCAAAGCAGAAGAAGAATATTAAGACTGAAATAAAGTTACAAAATACAACCATGGTAGTCTAAATACTCTGAAATAGGAAACAGCATTAAAGAAGATGTTGTACATCCTTTAAAGTGTAAGAGAAAGGTGAATGTTGATTTTACAGAACCCCAGGATGGGTGAGGCTGGAGGGGCCACAGGGGCTGCTCTGGTGCCACCTCCCTGCTCCAGCAGGGCCATCCCAGAGCTCAGGGCACAGCAGTGTCCATGTGGCTCTGGAATATCCCCAGGGAGGAGACTCCACAGCCTCTCTGCACACTCTGCTCAGGGCTGGCCACTGCCCAGGGCACAAGTTGTGTCTCCTGTGCAGGGGCAGCTCCTGGGCTCAGCCCCTGCCCGTGGCCTTTTTGTCCCATTTCTGGGGACCACAGAGCAGAGTCTGGTACATCCTCTGACACCTCCCTTCAGATGCAATTTGCACTTACATTAATTATGAATACTACAAACTTATATACTTCTAAGCTTTAACTTATTAACTGGTTTAAAAATCCTTAAACTTATAAACTTACATTAGTTTAATAGCGTTAAGGTGAGTAATGAGATACAATCTGATGAAATATGAGGGATTTTATAAACTTCCTTTTTTTGTGGAGCTGTGTGTGCCAAAGTGTTCATGGGCAGTGTGTGTGGTCACAAGGCTGCTCTGGAGGAGCCAGGGCAGCCTGGCCTTCAACCACAGAGCCAGTGCTGCACAGAACGTGCTTTGCAGTCACTGCCAGCACATCCAAGGTCCCACAGCCACTCTCCAGAAGTGTGAAGGACAAGCAATGCAGGATGTTTGCACCGCAGACACTTTAGTGCAGCCCTGTCTGCAGAAGAGTTCTGAGCAGCAGCACAACCCAGTAACATCCAAAGGAGGGCTGAGATCCCTCTGCCAGTGCTCACCCTGTGATTTCCCTGCCGAGGTGGGAACAGCACATGAGGGGGTTGAAGTCCTCCTCAATATTTGGTTCTTCTCAGGAGCAGCTGAACACGCTGTTGACACACCACCAAGGTCAATAATTACTGCTTTTTATAAGTGCTCCCACTCCTAACCTTCTACCTCTATTTTCTTCCCCCATTCTGGCACTCAAATAGAACACAGATGGAACAAAGAGTGATACCAGCTAATTTTAATCTTAAGTGGGCATTTTTCCACAGTCTTCAGAATATCTCAGATTTAATAGCCAAGCAAATATGAAATACATTTTAATTAATTAAAGCCTGTCCTTCTTATGAATCAATTTGAAAACTTTTGAGAAGATGGAATTATGACTTGCCTCCTGAGATGAAAAGATGGCCAATCTGAATGTCTCCCAAAAAATAAGTTCTTTTAATTTCTTCCAGTTCAGATGGTTGAAAACTAGCTCCCATTCTACAAGATGTCACTTGGCCTTAAAAAACTATGAAAGGTTCAACATTAATCAGCCAACATAGTAGTCTGCTTAAGTGGAGCTTGAGAAGACAGCAAGCTGATTATTATAGAAATTTTCTCATCTCTACAAGAACTCCATTTTCAAAATGAAAATGAACACAGATGATCAAATTTTTTTACATGCATAAAATCCCAGAGAGCTGCCAAGAGGATTTTATTCATGCAATACAATGATTTATGGTCACCCAAGTTCAATGTGTGCTCTAAAATGGGGGCTGTGGTGGCATAAAAGGCAATTTGGGCTCCATATATAGGAATTATTTTGTATCTGTGTGCCTATTTTTGCCTAGATGAAAAAAGTCACGCCAAATAGCCAAATTTGGGGCTCAAGCATTCTTTCAAAGCAATGTAAACTTTAGAAACTTTTTCCCCCTCCAAACATATGTTACTTAACCCAAAACTCTCCATAGGAAGGACATAATGTCACAGTAAAAATCCTGATGCTGGGGAGAACAAATGGCTGGAGATAGAGATCTAGCCCTGATCGAGTATTTCACAGCAGAATGGCTCTCAGGGACTCAAAAGAGCAACAACATCTGGTGCACATTAGAAGAAAATTGTTCATCCCCAGTCCTGGTGGTTCAAGCAAGCAGACAGCACTTTGGTCATTGCTTTAGTTTGGTTAAAGATTGGATTATTAAGCACACCCTATACCTTTCACCCAGACCAGACCTGGGCTCTGGGCTGCTGAGATCCCACAAATAACCACCCCTCCTCAGGATTTTCCAAGACCAACTGAGTTGTCTTGAGGCAGCAAGGCTTAGAAAATTCATTTCTGCTGCTCTTATCAACTGGAATTAAGAAGTCAATCTCAAATTAGCTAATTTTTGTGATGTTAACAAAATTTCAAAGCAACCCGCCCGAAAAAATATGAAAAATCGCCATTAAACTTTTCTATGTGCTGGAGTCAAATTCCATTTTTTAGTCCCTAATAAAATGTGCACTTGGTCCTAAGCATGTACTCCTTATTTATTACTGCCTGGCAGCCTCAGGGCCATTACCTTTGCTTGTGTGCAATTGGTGTGTGTGAAACACAACATCATTGCATTCTGAGCATGAGACAGCCTGGAACTGTCAAGAGCATGCAATTATGGAGTATGATTAAATTACTTTGTAATTTATTAGAGGACTTATAAAGCCAGCAAGCATCGAAAAGATATTACCCCAGCATTCTTTCATAGTGAGCTGTGCTTTTCCCATTTCACCCCAGTGCACATCCATATGTACACAGAAAATGGTTATTTTGCTACAACCCCTAAAAAAAGAGTTTAAAAGTATTTTTATTGAGAAACTAATATTACCAATGCTAAAATGCCACCACAGATTATTTATTTGCATGAAATATAATCGGCACCAACTCAAAACTCCCGGGACTCTTATCCATGACTGTACTTTTTAAAAAATACTGTGTCAACAGATTCTGATGAACAGAACTTTCTTATCACTCTTGGCAGGCTTTCATTCACAGCATGAGATAAGAAAAAAGGAGCTTTATTATAAGTGTTTCAAACTGTGGTTTATAGGAACTCCCCCCGCTTCCCCAATTCTGCTTATTGTATTACCAAGTGATAAAGTGAGGAGACTGTGAATAAACCTGAATTGTGCAATTGTGCTATTCTCATCTCTCACCTCAGCTTGTTAAAAAGGTGATACAAATGAAGTATTAATTTGTGTTCTTCTACAATTTATGCTTTGGTCCAACTTATCTGCATAAAGATAAAGTAGAATTTAGATCTAATTTCTACATACCTCTGCACCATAACACGATATAAGAGATCTGATAAATGTGAGCATCCTTTATCAGCCAAGAAACTTCCCAAAAACCAAGAATATTTGATTCAGCACATGTTTTCCTGTTGTCCTAAGCAAGAATATCTGCTCTTTTTAATTTTTTTTCCTTTTCTTCAGAAAAATTTTAGGGGGAAATAAGAGCAATAGCAGAGAAAAAAGGAAATGGAATGTGAATTAATGGGAATGAGACAGCTCTCATTTCCTCAGGGTAGAACTTTCTAAAGCTTAAATTTCCTTCCCTAAATAAGTAAAGTGCCAGTCTTGCCTGGTGCTAACTGCAGAAGGATTTAAACAGGTGCAGAAGATAAAGACTCATCTTCTGTCAAAAGTGGAAGAGTTCATCCATATAATTATTGACTTCAGGAAGCTTCCAACCAGATGGATAACTTCAAGAATAAATTATTGATCCGCTTTTCTACTTAGGCAGGACCCTAAATACTCTCCTAATTATTTTGAATTATGTCTGTAAAAAGGCAAACAAGATGCAAAGACAGCCTGATGGTGCAAGGCCATGTTTTCTATATCTGGACAGCTCAAATACCACCATCTGTTGCTTTCCCTAAAACAATCCAAAGTAATAAAGACACCCTGCCTATTCTGATTATGTGTGAGTCATGTTTTGAGGGAATATCAGAGAAATGTGGGCAGCAGCAATGTGCCAGTTATAAAGAATCTCCTCTAGAAAAACTTCTTCCAAAGTGAAAATTAAACTCATTCACAAGTTCTTGATACTCTGGGATACAAACACATAGAGACCAAGAGGTTAATTATGCTTGTGGTCAACCTTCAAACAAAACTAGTTTAAATTAGTCCAAATTATATGCTTTACCAAAAAATGTGTCTTCTAATATAAATTTAAATTTTAGCTCAGCCTTTCTCAAATATATAATATTGGAGATTTTACATAATTTTTCAAAGCAAGACATTTATTATGCAATCACTTGGATACAGTGAGCTTCTGGTTTGTTCTCCTGCCTTGTTTCTACACCATTCCTTAGAGCTTTAACGAATTGCTATATCACAGACACCAACTGCAGGTGTATCAGGCAAATATAATTAAATATGAAATACACACAGGGTTTCAAATGTCCCTGAAGACTCTTTCCTCAGTCCAGTTTTGCTAGCATTACTAGTTGATATTAAATAAATATTCCAGGCTTCTGTCTCTTGCTTCAGCATGAACTCTTCCACCAGATGAGGAGCATCCTAGAAATCCAGAAGATCGAAGGCAGCAGTTGGGACAGCAAATGATCTCAGAGCAGTTTTGCCCCTGAACTGGAGGTACTTCACTGACTCCTGCTTCTGCATTAACTGTTGATTTTTTAATCAATCTGGTTTTTACTCCCAGACCTAATGCTCTGTTTTGCGTTTTTCTTTTGTCTGCTGCTGAACAGGAAGAAACCCACCCTCACTTCACATCTTTTTCTAATTTCAAAGCAGCAAATGTAGAGTCCATCACCTGGAATTTACTAATTCCTCCACTGCAGATGGCTTTGCCTTTCTCCATTGCCATTTGTCTGCTTCCTCCTGCTTTTCCATCCCTCCTGCTGCCTCCCTTTTTTTTCAAAGAGAACATATACACACATGCCCAAGTGTCCTGAAGCTGTGTCTGGATCCACTGTGGCTCACATAAACCCTTCTCCCACGAAATATATTTCAAATTTTAGTTCAACAGGCTAAAAAGTTGCCCACAACTTACAGAATACATTTTTTACTAGCTAAATATTAGAAGATTATGATGATATAATGTTGTCTCTATAAACTCCTCATCAAAGTAGAAATGAAAGCCATAGTCACTTCAGTTAAACTACTTAATTTGAACATACCAAAAGGATAAATGATTAAATATTAGTATGTGCACTTTAAGGAGCCTCTTAGGAATGTTACAGTTCCCAAGTCTCCTTCTTGTCTAAAATAGGATTTACAGGTTATTAACAAAATTTAGATGGGTTTAAAATCTCCATATATGAGTTGCACTTTTACCAATTTATTGCATGAATTTCCTGTTGAATTTTTATGTGACACTTGATCGCCCCTGAGGGACCTGTTCAGTTCTGATTGGATAATGCAGATTTCCAATGGAGATTGAACACAAATGAGTATGAAATTGATTTATTATAATAAGGGAAATTGAGGTCTGAGGTCCTACTTCGCTTTTCTTTTCTCCCCCAGCCAACCCAAGGCTGTCAAATGAAAGTTTTTTTTGTAATAGTTTGCCAACAAAGAACAAAGAAAATTAAGAGCACATTTCTCAATTACACATTGGAAATTAGATAAAATATTGTTCCAAACTTGTTTGGCTTCATGTGCACAAGAGAGTTGTTGGAATAGTTTAACACAGTTATAATTACATCACCATGGAGCCAGTGGCTTGTCTTACACAATTTCTGCAGAATTCAAACTCATTAACAATTTAATGGGAATCAGCCTTTGACAAAATCTTGTCTTCATGTGTTCATCTTGGATTATAAATTCTAAACACGTGGCCTGGACACTGGTGAAAATGGAGATGATTGCAGTATAGGGTGTTTGATGTGCAGCCTCATGGGCACACACAGCTTCAGCCACAAAATATCAGCCTAGGCTATGCTGAAGCAATTCCAAAGGGCCTGTGGACTCCAGTGCTCCTTGATGGACACACAAAAGCTGGCTCTGCAGATACTGAGCTCCTGCACAGACAGAAATGCTTCTCCTGCCTGGATTTATGTGCCACAAAAATGAGAGGGCTGTGATTTGCCCAAAGAGCAGTTATGAACAGGGACTCTTTGTCAGCCATACCATGCAATCCAGGGATGAAAGATCACTTCCAGAATGGTTGGAACATCCAGTGCCTCTTCCTTGATCCCACAACAAAGGCTGAAAAATATCTGCTTTCCTGAGTACACAAATTCCCTCACTAATGCAGACACACATGTGCTGGAAGTTATGCACCCTGAGACAACTGCTGCTATTTGTGACTCTGACAGTCCCAATATATCTTCAAAAATAGTAGAAATACCAAATCTGTCTCAGAGAGTTTTAGGCAGAAATTCCATCACTTCCACAGTATACACCACATACTTTTTAGCTGAAGTGAATGTGACACATTCAATGCAATGGGAAGGGCCAGGCTTCTGTGTTGGGAGGCAGCTGCAGGAAAGATGGAGACAGACAATTTACAAGAGATGGACTGCTATGACCCAGGGAATGGCTGCCAGTGCCAGAGGGCAGGAATGGATGGGATCTTGGGCAGGAATTGTTCCCTGGCAGGGTGGGCAGGGCTGGCACAGGGTGCCCAGAGCAGCTGTGGCTGCCCCTGGATCCCTGGCAGTGCCCAAGGCCAGGTTGGACACTGGGGCTGGAGCAGCCTGGGACAGTGGAGGTGTCCCTGCCATGGCAGGGGTGGCACTGGATGGGATTAAAGGTCCCTTCCAGCCCAAACTATTCCATGGTTCTGTGTTACTCAGCCCAGAAACCTTTAACTTCAGTGATCAGGCATATCCATGATCCACAAGCCCAAGCTATTAATGCATTAAGTGAGTTTACTCTGAATTATTGATGCAACTTTAGGTGAAACTCCCATGTTTATCCAAGAAAACCAAAAGAAAAAAAAAACAGAACTGGCATGAAGACCCAATCTGTGACATCTGCATTTGATTTATCTTATTTATTTTTCCTTTTGGTTTAATTCCATTGACTTGATCATTGGTAGGTACAATTGTGAAGATCACACAACCCAAATTCTCTCCAGGCAAATTTGGAATAAGGTCTACAACATAAAATGGCTTTGCTGATAAGAATCGTGCACATATTTCCCTGTAGTTAATTTGCTTTCCTGCAGTTTTAACAGAAAGATTGCTCTTTGTTATGTTTTGAACAGCAGGTCCATCAGTGGGTGCAATATTTATGCTTCTTGCAACCATGTCCTGGAATCAATACTGCCACTTCTGAATGCAAAAGACCTGCATTGAAAGAGAGATGAGAATTTGAGTACAAAACCCCACAGAACACAGCTCATGATTTCTTTGGTGAGTTTTAAAAGGGTTTCAGATTCTCTCTTGAAACATTCACCAAAGTTGGGCCAGAAGAAGTCAAAGTAATTTAGATCCAATCTCTCTTCAAAAATGAAATGAGCAGAAGTTTTATTAAAAGGAAATGAAGAGGAAATTGAACTTTCATATTTCATGGTGCAATTGTGATGACAGAAAACAATATTCATTGATAGAAAATTTAGAAGATAGTTATTTATATGTCTGTGCTACTCTGCTGGAGGAGTTTTTTCACAGTGAAGGGCAGATAATTTTTAAGGATATGTAACAGAATTAGTGGATCTGTAGCAGAATTACCTGTTGGATATTCCACTAAAGGTCTGAATACAAGAAACTTTTTCAATTCTTAAGATGAGGAAGCAGAAACTTTAATTGAAATGTGCACTTTGTGAGAAATTTCAACAGGAGATGCTTATGGGTAATGCAAATTTTACCTGCATAAAAGCTGCATAGTTCTGTAACTCTCTGACATGGATAAGCTAAATCCCTTGAACAGAAATCAGAGGGCTGAGGAAGATTGGGAATGTAATGGAAATGCCATCATCCTGCAGAACAGCCAGGAGGAAAAGGAGAAATTCAGCCAGGCACAGGTGGAAATCACGAGTCAGCACAGAGGAAAAAGAGAGAAATTTAAATTTTATTTCCTAAAGATGATGGTTCCAGAATTCATCATGAGAGGGAGAGTAATGGCTTGAGAAGATGATTCTTGTTCAGGGGCTGCTCTTCGTTATCTTTGAACTCACAGTTCAGTAACCTCCCTTTCCTCCCGCTCCACAGTAAACTGCTCTGAACAACTTTTCTTGGACACTGTAGTGGGTGTTTAGGCACAACTTTTCACAAATGTCCAATAATTCTGATCCCCTCCAATTCAGGCTACTGAAGCAGTACTTAAATGCAGCACATCAAGGTAAGTGATTATTAAAAAGTGGCCTGGGTGACTCAATCTGGGCCTTTTTGAAGCCAACATCTGAAAAGATTGGCATCCTAGAGGGAAATGTAAGCTACTATTTTTTTCCCCTCTTACTGCAGTGGAGCACAGCCTAAAAATGTTCATTTATGACAGGTGAAAGGAATGAAATTCCATTCTCACACTTTCTACAATGCAAACATAGGTAAAGCTCTCAGCTTAGAAAAAAAAAATAATTAAGTCTTCCCAGTGTGGAAAAAAAGTTCAAAGCGAAACCTTTTCCATAAAATATTGCCTAGGAAAATTAGTCAAAATATTCTTTGATGAGAAAAGAGAGAAATCTATTCTGACTCACACAATTCAATGGAAAATAATGTGCTTTCCCTAATACACATCTATAAGATCATTACAGCTGACAGAGAAAAGAAAGAATCTATATGCAATCAAGATTTACCATTACAAACCAATGTTCTTAATGCTTCCATTTTAAGTATGTACCTTGAAAAGGTTCTTTCTGTTTTGCAGAAGGATTTTCAAATACATGAAATATTTTTAATGCACCTATGTTGAAAAAAAATAACCCTCTACTTCAAAGCTGTTCCCGCTTATACAATAAATAAAGAGTGCCTGAGAGTTGATGGTGAGTGGTGGAAAGAAAGAATTGAATTTTGATTTTTGTTATAAAAATGTTGACCAAAATGCTGCCTGATGTTATTAACCTTGCTTGAGACAACTGTGAATTAATTACATCCATAGCCACTCTGAAAATGTTGGAAACACTGTCTCCCTGATTTTCCATTCAGCAGTTGGGTTTGGATAAGTGGAGGACATCAAGAATCACATCAAAAAATAACATTAAGACAAGACTTGAAGACAAGGCCATGCAGGCAGGTGGGAGAATGATTGCAGCTGAAAATCACCTGGCTGACACCAATTAATAAAAATACAACAAAAAATAGGTGACAGAGAAATGAACCTGCAGAAGAGCTTCTAAATTATTTTTAAACTAATGAAAAGAGCAAAAATAGATTTTCCAGGTCTTTCAAATACAGAAGAACTTTGCATGCAGCATGTTCAGACATTTTCAAAATGGTTGTATGGGTCAATTGCAGTTTTCCAAGGCATCTGAAAATATTCCAGAATGGAATGATTTGGACATTCTGTTCTGCAGCAATGCTGTTAACACAGCCAGCTTATTATGTTTTTCAGAATTATTTCTATCCACATGCAACCCTCCTGCTTGCACTATGTTTATTTACTAGTGATGCTCATTATCTCCCCATTGGATCCTTAAGAAATATTGTCTTTAATGGATTGAGGCACATGAGAGAAATTAAGGACATGTAGGAATTGTGACCAGACTGAGGATAACTGGGTGATAAACATTTGTCATGTGGTAGTTGGACAGAGAACAAATTCTTGATGATCACACTGACTCTAAAATGGCAGGACTCCTTCCCAAGTCTCTTTTGCATGTAAAGATTCCAGAATAATCACATGCATAGAATCAGAGTCAAAAAGTAAAAGATAAAAATGCATAATAAACAAAGATTTAATCACTCCCTCCAACATGGGGAAAGAGGCCCATTCTCAATGCTCTTAATATGAAATTAATTCCAAGCATGAGGAATGTCTCTGACATCTCAGTCGCTGTTTTTCAGTTTGTAAATTGTGAGGTGTTCACTTCTCTCTGGGGACTGGGCTTTTAATCACACAGATGTCCATTATAAATCCTCTGTTTACTTAGGAGTATAATAGGTGAACTCACAGCATCTTTGTGCTACAATAAATCTGCAGGCTCAGACAGAATGCTCATGATTACCTTCTAAATTCTTTCAAGGTCATTCTGCATGATTTCATGCTACATAACATCCTTTTTCAGTCCATTTCACACTGAGAAAAGATCATGATAAACATTGATTTTTCCCTGCTGGTATTCCTGAATTCCATCACATCACCCCACCACATGCACACTCTGATACATCACATTTTAGTTATTTAATTCTATGCTCTTGTGTAGAAACTAAAAATTCAAAAAGCCAAATATGCTAAGGAAAAAATGAGAAGCTTATTTGGTGCAATTATTTGAAGAATAGATTGAAAAAAATGAGGAAAAAATGAGTTTTTCTTCCAGTGGGAAAAGCATTACTGGAAGTAGATGAATGCACAAAAAGCCACACTTCAAATTGCTAAAGAATTTAAATGTTAAAACAAATAGCCAAATTTAGATGGAATGTTTGTTTGACATGTTGCTATTAGCAAATGCTCTTCATGAATTATTCAGCATCAAAAAAAGACATGAATGCCTGAAAGAGCACAGAGACCCAGCCCTGCATGTGGTTCCTCCAGCATTCTGGCATGAAAGGAGTGCAGAAGGTGCTAATAATATTTCTCTCAAGAGAAAGAGATAGGATTCCTGCAAGAAATATTCACAGGCACAGACAAAAATTAGCTGCTTGATTTCTACTGAATCTTATTGCCTCAGGTGACTCATTATCTCAATGACTTCCTGTCTATGCAGAGATTTAAGATTAATGGATTAAATTCCCTAAATTCTTGGTGAATTTATTAGCTAATAAGATACTGCTATTTGCCATTTGATTAAAAATTGTTAAGAGTTCATTTTATCCTTTTATAAGGACCAGAATTATCTTCTTTTTGTGCAAATACCCATTTCTGCCTGCCTTGGGAACAACAGGAACAATGTCCTGATATTCTCCTAATGTGCTACTGCCATTCCTCATTAAAAAGCACAACTGTTTGTGTCATGGAATGAGAGAATCACAAAGATGGATATTCTAATCTTCTATCCTGAGTTGTAAGGGTCCCCCAAGGATGCTGGATGAGCCCCTGTCCCTGGCCAGACCCCCAGCAATCCCCCTGTGCATCCCTGGCAGCGCTGTCCCAACGCTCCTGGGGAGCCCCAGGAGCCTCTGGGGGAGCAGAACCTTGCCCTAAAATCCCCCCTGAGCCTGCCCTGGCCCAGCTCCAGCCCTCCCTGCTGCTGTCCCTGGCCCAGAGCAGAGCTCTGCCCTCAGCTCCTCTGCTGCAGCTGAACCAGCCCAGCGCCCTCAGCCGCTCCCCCAGGCCCTTCACCTCCCCATGGCCTCTTTTGGAAACTCTCTGATGGCTTCATGTCTTTATTTAAGCTCGTGGTGCTGAGAGCTGCCCCAGCACTGGAGGTGAGGCCGCCCCAGCCCAGCAGGACAATCCCTCCCTGGCCCGGCCGGTGCTGCAGGGTCTCATCCCCCAGGACAGGGATGTCCCTCCTGGCTCAGATCCACCTGGCCCTCCACCAGCACCCCGGCTCCCTTCCCATGGCCGCTCCCCAGGCTCTCCTTCCCAGTCTGTCTGAACATCCAGGTGCCCCATCTCGGGTGCAGAATCCGGCATTTGCCCTTATTGAACATCACACAGAGCTGAGTCACAGCCCTCTCATTTCTCAGGGTCTCTCTGCAGACCCTCCCTGCCTTCCAGTCAATCCAGTCAACATCTGCTAATTTACTCGATATTCCTTCAAGTTGTAAAAATGGTTTGATGAAAATGAAATGGTTTCCCTTCTCATGGGACTGCCTCAGGAAAAGGGCTTTACTCCTGATATTGTACTACTCACATGCTGGTTTTTACTCACTTCTTGCCATACCCAAGGGAAACCGATATCAGACCTGTTTGTGGAACATCTCTCTGTGTGAGGGGAGACACTTTTCTTCTCACCACCTCAAGAAACCAATCCTTACACAGGGTATTTCTCAGCTTCGATGACAAGTTTAGGAACTCTCAGAGCTGGCACTTACTGGTAGATCATTGTGTTTAGTAGCAGCCAACAGATTTAGCTAACCCCTTTTTAGAATCTAGCTACACTTCCAGGCTCCACAGTCTCTTATGGCAATAAATTAAACATAACAACATGCTGTGGAAAAGGTAGTTCCCTTTAACTGCTTGAGATCAGGAGATGTGTTTGGGATAGTCTATAAGTCTGGGACAGTCTTTTAATCTGTAATTAAAGGACAGATTATTAATAGCTTTCAAATATATCAGAAAATAGTATTTTAACTAAATGAAGGACAGAATTCAAGTCTTGGGCAAAAAACACATAGCAATTCCAGCACCCCAGAGCAAACATTTAACTCCACAACTTGCATTTTCTCCCCTTCAGAATAAAAAGTGATGCATTTTCTACTGATTTCTACAGCCAAAAAAATTAACTAAAGAGTTCTAAGTTGAAGACTGCCCTCCAGAGCAGACAGATGTGGGCCTTGGATACACAATGACAGTATGGAATGGCAACTCTGCCAGCCACTAAAATCCAATTGAGCCTATCACAGATTCAGAGAGCTGAGGTCTGAGGGGCTCCAGGTGCTGGTGACAATAGCATCCATTGGGTGACACCTTCAAAGGGGACTGGAGAGTTCTAGAGCCCCACCATGCATTTCACTCAGCCACCTCAGTTGATCCATGTCTTCTCCTGCCTCAGACACCTCTGTGTCAGTCACACTGCTCCAATATTAATAAAGAAAAGTTCATTAAAAAGACATTTTTTTAGGACTGAACAACCTTCTCAAGTTGTTTTTCACATGTTAAAGTAGATTAAAGAAACAGCTACAGAAGTTTGATAAAGTAGAAATTTATAGTCTCAGGATGATGGGAGAACTACAATCATTTCCCAGTTTATTATCTGGATACATCAAGTACCCATTTTTAAAATCATGAATATTTAAGTTAAAACTGTGATTGAAGAAAAGCAGAGCCATTTGAATGGGCCAAAGTTCATGTAGAATCATAGAATCATAGAAGGGTTTGGGTTGGAAAAGACATTGAAGATCATCTGGTTTCCTCTCCTGCCATGGCAGGGACACCTGCACTGTCCCAGGCTGCTCCAGCCCCAGTGTCCAACCTGGCCTTGGGCACTGCCAGGGATCCAGGGGCAGCCACAGCTGCTCTGGGCACCCTGTGCCAGCCCTGCCCACCCTGCCAGGGAACAATTCCTGCCCAAGATCCCATCCATTCCTGCCCTCTGGCAGTTTGAACACTTCCTGCCATGTCCTTTCCTGAAGAATTGTCCCTCTCCAGCTTCCACGTATCCCTTTCTGGTAATGGAAAGCTGCCATCAGGTCTCCAGTTAACCTTCTCTTCCTCAGGCTGAACAGCCCCCAATGTTGTCAGCCTGTCAAAAATTTGGAAATCAAGGGTGGTTTCAATCTTGTAACTGATGGGATCCATTACTGTCTTTACTGGGAATATTTCTCAGAGTCCTGCCTGGGTTAAAGCATTTGCAGGACTAGCACATTCACTGAGTGATCAGAGATCATAGCTGATGACAAACACCACCCCTGCACGTGTAGAGTATGAAGGATGTCATGTATAGTTATTCCTTTGGCATTTTTTGTTGTCCTTGATTTCGGTCCTGGGAGGGAGGGAGGGATGCTTTGCAGGTGCAACAATCAGATTATCTTTTCTGAGCCCTGTCAACTTTCTAGAGCTGGAATTACAGCAGAGATTTCTGCTCCTGTAGAAAATGAAGATATGCATAATAAATGTACAGAGAAATCTATACTGAGTATATTATTAATCTACATTCCAAGTCAATTTTAGAAATATACTCCTATGGTTTCAGACACATTCCATAAATTCAGTGTTGGAATAGGTACATTTTGAGGTAGAGTCCTGAACACACAAACAAACAGACACTGCTATTCCTCTCAAGAGCAGCAGCTTTCATTCCTCAACCTACCGAATCTCCCACTGCAGTCAATTGTCTTAATCTGATTTACATCTTGGCACAAAGCTACTGCACACAGAGCCCACCAAATAGCCCAGATTCCTCCTGATTAAAGACAGCTTTGTGAAAGATCTGTCTGGAGCCACAGAAATCACTGATGAAGGAATTTGTGCTGTAGGTCCTGTGTTATCACACAGACACATCATTGGCATTGGGAAGAGGGGCAAGGAGGTCTAAACCCAATTACTCCCTCACAGGAAAGATTTATGAAGCAGAGGTGCTGCAAACTCTGGATGAGAGACCCCACATGGTAGTGGGAAAACAGTTTCCTCTTAGCCAGGAACCCATCCACAAGCTGAAAAAGATTCTGCTTGAGCTGCAGGGCAAAGAGTGAGACAATTACTGTTGAAAACTGGAATTCAGCCATTGCTGAGAGTTACAGTTGGAGCAGCAGGTCCTGGGATCCTTTGAAAGGAGACTGGAAGAGATAATGCCACAGATAAGGAAGGAGAGGCATTCACTGACACATCAATTCTCGTTCTGCTGCTATGCAATTTTCTCCCCAGCTCTGAAAAGCACTTCCTTAAGGTGAAGGATTCAGTCTCAAATTTTATGCACTGGAGGTCAAACTAGGCAACCTCATGAGGCTGTAAAGATGGGGGCTGCAAAATTAAACCCTGTCCTAACAACTTCAGCTCAGTTAAACCTTTCATGATAATATGGAGCTCTCAAAGTTTTAAGGGCTAAAAAAATTGAATGGTTCTCAGGAGGATTAATTCAACGAATAGAAAATAATAAGATCACCAGCCCCAGGGAAATTCAGCAAGTTTCCTGCGTTCAGAGATTGAACAGGCCCCTTTACAGAGCACACGAAGAATAGGATGTAATTTTCTAAACCTACAGTGAAATTCAAAGTGAAAACTCAACAACATTAAAAGCCATGAAAGAGTTCCTGGTAAGAAACTTCATAACTTGCACATTAAAAACCATGAAAGAGTTCCTGGTAAGAAACTTCATACCTTGCAAAGAAGCAGATGTAACTCTAAATGATTTTGAGAAGGCAAGTAAAAATGTCCTTCTGAAGGCTGTCCTTAGCCATGAACAGATGTAACACTCCCACATTCCCTGGTGATTTCTGCCAAATGTCTGGAAGACAAGCGATTCAAACCATTTCCGGAGAGCTCTGGTGACGTACAAGTGCTTGCAGAAAATACATCAACCCCTTGAGCAATTACTTCACTTCAGTGCAGTCTCTCTTCCAGTCTCCCACCAAGGCTGGTCTCCCAAGTGCTTACCAGAGTACACTCCACCATTTGGAACATTTATTTCTCTCAATCATCTCTTGCTTGAAGTTCAATATCTGTCGCTTTCTTTTTGCAGAGCCCAGTTCAAAGAGCAGATCCCAATGATTCTCTAACAGAAGAATGAGCACTATTAATAATAAATCTTGCTTCCTGACATCAGCATGAACAAAGTCTGATATAATTACTAAAGCCCAAGGAAGCAGCAGTGGCCAGTTGTCAATATCATATCTGAAACAGTTTTGCAGTGATACAGTGAAGAGTTTTCTGTGACTTACCAAGTTTTCTTCTAGCTAGAGAAGGTAGCAAGGTGCAAGGAAAGAAATTTTCTCTTTTAAACTGCATAAAGTTTGAGGATATTGAAGTCAGGCAACAAGATAGAGAACTGAAATGTGCAGCTGTAAAAGTCAGCTCCATTTGATGGTCTGGGTTTATAGCAATGCCCGGGTTTGTGGGGCTGCAGTGCAGCTGTAGAGCCCATTTGGATCCTGGCTTACTTTATTTCTCAGAGTTAAAAGAATTGTAACATTATATAAATGACACCTCTTTGGCTCTTAAATCACTTGGCTGTAATAAATGTTTCCTATTCCATTGCTACAAAAAACGGCCCGGGCACTTTTAGCCATTTGGCCGTGGCGCTCACTGGCCTGTGATTCATGGCACATTTGTTATTTATTTGCAGAGGCTACAAGGCAAATGTGCTAGATGAGAATAGTTCTTTAATGTAAAGCATTAAATTATAAGCTCACCCTCAAGATTTGAACTGCCAATAGTATAAATGGATGCCCAAGATAACACAGGAGCTGTTACTATTTAAAAATAAGCTGTTTGATATTAAACTTTTTTATTTTTACAGCAGATTTTTCAACCCTGTCCCCCCTCTTTCAGTGCTTTAGTCCATACCCTTCTCATGCAAATTTGCATGGATTCTGGGAACAACATTCACCTCATTTTACAAATGTATGTCAGATCACATTCCTTCATATCTTTGTTGGTGTTCTTTTGTTATTTCAGGGCTTCTAGCTCAGGTGTTCCAATGGCTCCTATTAATGCAAGATTTACAATTGTTACAGTTTTGAAAGATCTCACCCACTGCTATTTTTCTGTAGTGCGTAGAGTGAACCTAAGGCACAAGAAGGATAAGGTTCCAATGTTTAGGCCGCCTTGCTCATGCTCTAGTTCAAGGGCTCCGCCAGCTTTGGAATATTTTCCCTGTGGACTGACAGATGATTGCAGATTGTTCAGGAGCACCCCCTGAACTACAAGATCTCCCATGCCACTTCATGATGTTCTGCTCTACCCAAATCATCCCAGAGCCAAGACCTGACCCAAAGGTTCCCAGCTCGTGAATCCATTCCCATCTTAAAAAGAGGTCAAATCATTTTGTCATCAGTGTGGGTTTTGTACAATTTTAGTAGGCAAAAAACAGTTTGTCAAGTTATGCAAGCAAATCAGAATCTAGTATTGTAGAATGAAATGCTATAATTAAGCTGACAAACAAAAAACACCAAACAACCTAAATCCTGTAAGACAGCATTTCAAATCCTTATGGCACACTATAAATCAGGGCTTTTCTTTACTGCTCAGGTTAGAAGGGAACTAAAAAAATCCAGTTCCAATGCTAATAAGATTATTTGATAGAGCGAATATATTCCCTACATCATAAAACTCCTCCCTCTCTGTTTTTTCAAAATTATTTTTCAAGCTACAGAATTTTAAAAAGTCCCAACAAACAAGGACCCCTCAAAACATGCAGGTGATCAGTATGTTTCAATAATTTCATTCATTATCTTACTTATTTGTTAAGAAAATCAACAAACAGGAGATACATTGTACAGCAGGATGTTTATAAACTCTGTCATCTGCTCTTGTTATCACTTAACATTTATCACCAGACAGGATTCAAGCCTTCCAGGTGTGATGCTGAAGCAATATATGTATATTAACAGGAAACCTGAAGCATTAAAACAATACCATTATCTTCCAAAGCCTGCCAGATGAACAAGATATATGATTTTTTTTTTCCCTTGCAAAGAGTTGCAACAAAAATGTAAAAGTTTTCAACTTTCTGTTGGGTAAGTGTCAGGGACAAGCCTTTCACTGTAGGTGCTGTATTTAGAAGGATTTAGCAAAGTGTGCCTTCCTGTGAGAAAGAGGAATGTAGTTGCAAAATAAAAGAACTATCTCTAACTATAGAGATAGACAGGATGTGAAAAGAGGGAGTACGAACCACAAAAGAATGCAAGAAGGCCACCCTGTACATCTGCGTGCCAAGATAAATCACAAGAAAGAAACAGACAAGGTTATGAGACGTCAAAAACTGTAACCAATCATAAGTGAAATTTGCTTGTGCTTTTCGCGTGAACCATATATTTTAACCAATTGTAATGCTATTAATGTCGCGTGAGCAATGTGACACGGAATTAAGCTATGTATAAATAAGGCTATTGCACAGCAATAAATCGGAGCTTATTCATCAATCATACTGATTGTGTTGCTCCCCTGCTCCGGGCTGCGGCAGGTAAGAAATTAATGAAGAAATTTCAATTCTTTCAGTTTGTTCTATATTTGAAGTAAAGCTGTTGAATGTGGAAGACTGGTTTGGCTGGGTTGATGCAGTTGATGTAGTAGTTTTCTACTGTCAGCTGGATGTCTGATGATACTTGGAAATACAGCCACAATCCGACCTAGCAAAGGAAAAAAAAAACCCCATACTCTCAGCTATTGCTGACTTCTCTCTCCCAAAGGGTCATTTTTTTATGATCAGTTCTAGTAATTCAGTGAGCTGCAGCAACCTGAGAATGATTTGAAGGAAAATGACAATTTTCTGCAAGGCCAAGTTTTGAAATTCCCTGGAAGAGGAGCACCATGGACTCCAATCCTTGGGGAATTATTACTTTTTCTAGTGAAAGACAAAGCAACAGAGATAAATGGAAGCAAACACAGAATTTGTTCTACTGGAGAACTGAAATGGAGTCTCAATATCTAAATTGAACTGCACAAACTTGTTCCTAGACCCCTTATCCCAGTTTAGTGATGAAGCAAGGGATGCTCCACAGGGATGCACCAGTGCTGGTACCCTGGGGTTTGGGGAGCAGGAGGTGAAGGCTCTCAGGAATAATCCCAGGACCACAAATCCTGGGAGTCTTGGCTGTGACACAAATCTGGCCAAAGACAGAGCACTGCAATCCCTGCTGGCAGGGAGAGGGAAGGGAGGGCACTGCAGGCCATAAAGCAGGAAAACCCCAAAGCACAGGGAAAGGAGAGTGATCAGTGCTCTGGGAACTCCCGCACTGCCACAGAAAGATCTGAAGTGCATCAGGGTTCGCCTCACTTGGGCATCGCTTCTCTTACAAATTAACTCACCCTGAGCGTGGGGCTGAATTTCCCAACTGAACCATAAATAAATTGTTGTTTAGCTGCTATTACAGGGCACAGTTAAATGGAAGAAAATACCAGCACAGCAAATACAAGCGAACTCTAATATTTACTACAGAGAAGTTGTTAAAGCCATTATTTCAGTCATCTCAGACCAGCAGCAGTTTGGAAAATATCCCCTGGAGGATGGGCTAGAGGAACACAGAGCTCAAACTCATTCCCCACAGGAAGTTCTCAGGTATACAAGATTTTAAATATTAACTAAAACCTGGCCACTATACCAAGAATAATTCCCAATCAATAGATTTCTTTTCCCCCTAATGATTCTTAAAAATGCTTAGGAAGTTTTAATTCCTTTGTTTCTAATGATAGAAAATTGAATTTAATTGTTTATTTTGTTGGGACACAAACCATTTGTCAGAAAGAAACCATTATTTAGAGTATTTTACCTCCCTATTTATTTTCAGAAGGGATGGAAAGGTGTTGATAATATTCAGAATAGCTTAGGGTAAGATTAGGTTAAATCTGAATCGCAGTTTGATTTCAGCAGCACAATAATTCCTCCAGCAGTTCCCACACAGATCCTTCAAAATTACCACTCACTGGTAATCACATTACTGAAATCCATATCTAATAATATTTCTGCTGCAAATAATGGAGAAATGAAGTTAGAAAGCAGTTGATCCTGTAGTACATCATCCCAACTGAATGCTGGAAACCTTGTGGGAACCTCTTGGGCATTCTGGCCAAATTCTGCCAAATTCTGCAAGCTTCTCTATTTGCAAATCAAGTGTAAAATATCTTAGATTTAGGATCCTAGCCAGAGCTAAATGTAAGGATGAAAATGTAATACATGTGCTTTCTAAGTCTTTTATTTATTTGTGTGTTACTTTAAATTTCTAAGGTCTCAGTGTGGCTGAAGGCACGGAACGGAGATCCTGCTGCTCTCCTGCACTCTCCATCACACAAGCCTGTCCATTTTGCTTTTTCCATCAGTGTGAAACCCAGTGAATATTTCTCACCATGAGCAAACTGATTTGAAGTGCACTTAAAAGTAATTTTTAGATTGTACTTCATGGAGATCCCAGCTTTGAGTCCTGTAACAGCCTTTCCCCAGGAAATCTCTCCAATAACAGGCAAATTCACTTAAGGACGTGCCTCGTTTAATTCTAATTTGACAATAGTAACATCTGAAGCATTAAAAAAATGAAAATGTATTATATCAAAGGTAAGAAAAACACAGCTGTCATACACCATGATGGGATTAGAGGCACCAGAGCACTGCAAAGGATATTTTAGACCCATCCTGACCCACACTTCCCCAAAGAAACTAGAAAAACATTCTCAATTTGAGAAAACCAGAATATTTTAGTCAAATTTGGCCTATCCACAGCGTATCACGACATGTATCAGAGATGGTATTTTGGAACAAGGTGGAGTCACTTCCCTGAAGTAATGTGCTACAATGAGAAATTCCATATAAAGAGAGTTGATAATAGGAGATGTAGTTACTGTGAAATTAGGTGATTAGTGAAGGAGAGTGGCAAGTTTGTACATGATACAGGCATCTGCCTTCCTTCCCATTTGAAATGAAGGTCAAAGATATCAATTAAATTGGTGGAAAAATGGTATCCTGACCAATCTCTTGTTTTGATCACTTGGAGTCTAAATTATTCACTAAATTACAAGTGGTATCCTTAGTGTAATGCTTTGTATGCTTTTCTGAATGAATAATCTGTACAACAGTTAATCCCCTTTGCAGATATTGAGATAAATTCAAGTGATAAAAGAGTGCCTCAGATTCTTCATCTGTCTGAGAATTAAGTCTGGGTTACCTGTCCCTGGCTCATCCTTTAGTACAGCTCTGCAGGTGGGATTCAGATCATGTTCTGTGTTTTAATATAGAATCAAAAAGAGAAATTAAAAGGTCTCATTTGTTCCCTCCCTCATCTGTCACTGCCTGACCATATGTGTGACAGCTTGGAAGGGAAATTCTTTGCTCCTTTCTTATATTAAACCTATTAACTAAAGATCATTTCTCCCTAATTTGAGATCTAGGGCAAAAAAATTCATAAGCCAGGATTCAGATCCACATCCAGACTCTTTCTCTAGTCCTGCAAGTATAACACATAAATAAGTTTATTTCTTGTTGCTTCCTTTGCAAATTTTGCATGTGTTTTCCCAATAATCCCATGGTTATCCCCAAACATTCCCAGTCATTCATACAGGGGGCTGCACAGGATAAGTTCTGTGAGTGGAAGTTCATCAGCCATGACAATAAAGAGGGGTGGCAGAGGAGGATTCTTGTTCGGTGTGGTGCAGGACCAACAGCAGCAAGGTACAATTGTTCATGACAAGCAAAGGCAGAACCAAGTGAATCCACCCAGGGACTGCTCTGCCTCCCAGTCATTCCTTACAACAGTTCTGGGCTCTCAGGTGTCACAGCATGCCATCAATACAACCCTTTTTTATCACAAAACCCTCCCATATTGATAAAGTCTATCTTGTGCTTACAACTGCTGCCTCACCTAATGAATATTTATCTTGCACAGTCCAGGAGAAAGCGTTTGTGATCATTCACACAATGCACTTTATTTCACTAGAAAAGGTAGCGTTCTTATCTGAACAGTTGTTCCATGTGGTTATTAATTAAAATCCAATGCTACTTGGGTGATGTTAATTTCAACTGTTTCCCTCACTGCATTACAAAGAGTAGAGGTTCTGATTGTTCATACGAATGTGGATATAGCTATAAATCCAGAGTACTAGATAAATATATAATATGGCAAAGACCCTCCCAAATCTCTAAATTAAAACCAAAAAACAACAAAAAAGTCAATTTCACTGCTTTACTTACAGTGATAAACTTTATCTCTAAAATTACTATAGGAACCCCAGAGGAATAATTAATTATTTGCAGAGTATATTTCCCATTTTGCCTAGAAGACAACTTTTCCAATAAAATTGTTACCAAAAAATACACCTGTTTCATAAAGAAAAATCACAGGACTGCAATCTCAGAATACTGGAGACTTCAACAGCCATTTTCTGTGATTTCTCTGCCCACAAGAGCAGCAAAACTGAACTTCTAAATGCCCCAGAAAAGAAAGCAAAATCAAAGTCTATCCTGGTCTGATCACTCATTAGAAACAATAAATAACTACCGTTTGCATCTTTGATTGCCCAGTATCCTATAAACCCGGCAGGAACTCCAGGAACCATTCCTTGAGTTCTATTTTGATACAGGTGGAGCTGAAGGCAAGACCTGCACTCCTTTATCCCTTTACTGCTCTGGCTGCATGGACAAATAGCTGTGCCCTTCCCTCCCTCCTCGCTTTCCCAAGCCTTCCAGCAGATTAATTGTTTGAACTATATTTTCCATGATACCTCCCTTTTTGGGAACCCACATTAATGTTAGTTCTGAAAAAATCCATATCCTCAGTAAACAAATATGCAGGAAAACAATCTTAGAATTAGTTGCCCGATGAGAAGAAGGTGCTGCAAGATACTGCAGTTCAACACAAAGCAGCACTGAGGAATTCTCATTGTGGCTGATATGACATTCCCCAAATATTAGTCTTTTCACTTAGTTCAGGACCTCCTGGGAACAGGTGTCCCCACAGACGTCAACAGTAAAACAAGTCAAGTGGTTCAACAACTGCCCCTCAAATGAGAAATGAGTTTGTGGCCAACTCATTTCTCAAAGGCCAATTCCTGCTGTATAAAAAAATGCATAAAGAACTGTGGCCATTTGTCTCTTCAGGCCTCTGCCAAAGAGCAGCCAAGACTGTGCTTTCAACATTTTAGAAACAGTTTGCAAAATCATTATGCTGTCACTAAATGGAAATCTTCATTTTCAGGTGTTGCAAATATTATGAAGAGAAAGGTGCAGAGCGCAGTGAAATTCAGGGTGACACCAGAGGGACTGCAAAGCACAGTTTTCCACACACCCGAGGGAAAAACTAAGGAGCTGGCTCTCCAGTCCAGAAGGAATGATGCAAAAACACTTCCATGCTGTTAGAAAACAAATACACAATAATAAGAGCTGATTGTGTTCTGCCTGAAACCATGTGTGATATGGTTACCTTGTAGATAATTGCAAAAATAAAATGATGTCATAGGAAAACATTCCCACTTTGCCACAGGAAGGCTTGTCCAAATTCTCAGCTGGATTTTGTCTAGGGTTTGACTGACAGAACATGTTATTTTTTCATTACATCACAAACAAGTAGATGTTTTCTTGCCCAGAAAAGGAACTGTCCCATTACCTCAGCTCCAGTGGTATTTGAGTCCCTCCATTGCCTCATTTTGTGTGAACCTTGCTCATATCTCTTGAGAATTTATTTCTGTCATACAAAAATGGTAACAAGTTTATGAGAAACACTTGGCTCACACATAAATAGCTTTGAAGTTTATATTATCTAAAAGAGCAACATCGAGTTATTTGTAAATTAATTGTAAACTTGCAGCTACAGGGTATGAAATTCATTTCAAAAGGTCTCCAGATAGGTTAATTTCTTTCCTATAAAAAATACAGTGATTGATGATGATGATGATAATGATCACTGTAATAATAAAATTCCATCCATAATGGAATTCAGCTGCCCCATGTTCAAGTCAGACTGGCCACTTGCAAGCTCTGTCCCGTAACATTGGTGGATATAATTTTCAAGAGCTGAGTTTCTATTTCATCCCTCCTTTCCCTCAAATGCATTTTGAATTCTGCATTCAAAAGACACATGAAGTGCTGGGAACAAAATCAGAATCTGAAGAATTAGGAAAAAAAGCCTAACAGAGGTTGGATAGGAACACAAGACATGCACTAATCCTCTACTATCAAACAGCCCACAGTTATCTTTCCCAGGAGACAGTTGTCAGCTTTGCACTAAACTGTTCCTAAATTTGGAGACTCCATAAGTCCTTGGGGATTCTCTCCCAGTGCCAGCCTGCCCAGCCATCAGAGCAGTTTTCTTGTCATGTCTGACCTAAGCTGTGCTCGTTCATGCATTATTCCCATCCTCTCTAGGGTGAACATGATGGAGTAATGAACACACACCTGCTCTTTTACAATAAAAGTTGTTGAATAATAAAACTGAAACTCTCCTGTGTTCAGTGCTCTTCCCCTTAGGCTAAACAACCTTAATTCATTTATATTTTTATGCAAAAGCTGCTCTGATATCTTTTGAAGCTGTTTGGGGAACTTTCTTCAAATGGGCCACAACTGCTTGTCCTCCTTGAAGTGCTGTGCCCCAGACAGGACACGTTCCTCCAGTTTGCTCTCCGTCATCCTAAAGAGAGGTAAAATATTGCTTCCCATCTCACTCTGTGTCCACAGGACTGCAGAAATTTATAGCTCAGTGCAGATGAGATAGGAAATAAACAGATGAAATAACCGCTCTGCCATTACAGACTTACCCGCTGCTTTGCTGAAATGTCTCTCTTTGATTCCAAGGATCAAAAGGTATCTTCTTTTTCTCAGATCTAGAATTGTTTGGAATTTGTCGGGAAATGGCTTTTTCTCACCTTGATGGAAAGTGAATGACACTTTTTTCTTTTTTCTAATTCTTCTCAAAAAGGAAATGAAAATCCTTTGGATGTATACATTTCATTTATGCCTTACTAGATCCTTCTGAAATGCCCTCTTAACAAAAAGAATCCCTTTTCTTTTTCCTCCTTTGCCTTTTATTTTATATGAAACACTTTTTTTGCCTACAAATATAAAATCAGTACTTTTAATTCCTAATGGCACTGAAATTGTTACAAATATCTTAAAAGCAATTTTGTAGAGTTTGCAGTCCACAGAAAGGTTGAAAAATATGTTGCACTTCAAACCTATGCTATGAATTACACAAGCTATTAAAATAGCTTGAATAGATCTTCAAATAAAAAAGTACATTAACAACAATAATTATTTTCATCCATTTCCTAGGCAATTTATGCCCATAGTCTTTTGGGGCTTGGCAATTATTTAGAAGTGTATATAAAACCAACCAACCAACCAAAAAAAAAAGATGTATCACAAATCAGATACTCAAATATACTTTATGCCAGGTTAATTGACTTCACACATCATCTGGATATCAATTCAGAGGAGTCAGAAAATACAGTTGAATAAACATTAATTATTCTGCAGTTATGTTCTTGGCATTATCCTGTAAAATACCTATTTCATTCCAGAAGGAAAAATTCTCTAAAAAACCACTAGTATGAGATCTTGGGCTGATCCAAAATGCTGATCCTTGCTCCAGAGAGATACAACTAAAAATCTTCATTTTGTAATCTCTCTTCCTGTTAAAAAAATAAATAAAAAATTAAAACCAAGAAAAGGATGACAGATTAAAAATCTGTGAAAAATCAGAATATGGATCTTCCAGGCTTGTGTTGTGCATTGCTTATGGAACTCTTGGATATCCCTGCTGATGAGCAGGGAAAGTGATGGGTTAGTGGGAAGCTGGAAGGACACACTGCTGCAGATCCTCATTTCCCAAATCATAACCAAGGGTGAAAACTTTAGCCTGAAACCACACCGAGGTTTCCCACTACTTCTCTGGGTTTGAGATTTTTTGAGGTCACAAGAGCTGCCATTCTCCTCATGGGCATGAGCCAGAATTGCAGATATTTTTATTTCTAGCTTTTGTGACAAATGCATTGTACCAGCCTTGCAGGACTTTGGAGACAGCTTGAAGCCCAAGAACAGTAAATAGGTGCCAGGTCTTATTTTGTACCTAAACACAGCTTTGTGTGCAACACATTATTTTTTCCCTCAGTGCCTTCAGTAAACAGTGCCCAGAGCAGGAACTTCACAGCACGGAGCCCATTCCCAGTGCAGATCCTTCATTGCGGGGTGCTGCAGAGCCAAGACCTTTTGGTAATAAATGAACTTGGTCCAACATGTGGAGAGATGTTGGCTCCCTTTTCACATCTCTATGCAGGGAATATTGCACACAGTGGGATTTGTGCTTTTTCATGTCTTCACCTAGAGCAGGCCATATTTTTAGACAGCACATCCTGGGCTAAATCAGATGTAACTTAACCAAAGTAACTTAATCCTGTCCGCTATCTTTCCACATGGGGAATCTAAAC
>VRYO01002410.1:1101242-1120382 GCA_009812075.1 Sialia sialis
TGTCCCCAGCACCCCCAGGTCCTTCCCCACAGAGCTGCTCCAGCAGGTCCCTCCATTCTCTGCTGGTGCTGGGCTTATCCCTTCCCAGATTTGATTTATCAAATCCTCCAGATTTGATTTATAAATCAGCCGAGCCAAACACAATGGATTTGATGTGCTGAGCATTGAGAAAACCGTAACTGAAAATGGTGCTGCAAATCTACTCTGAGTGAGGTCACAAGAAATGTATTTTGCCAAATTTCCCAGCAGATATTACCTTGCCCTTGAGGGCTCACCTGAAGATCAGAGACATTCAATTTGATTGTTGTTGCTTTTAATCAAAGGTTGTCAATCACATGATATTATTTCTACCGAAATTAAACAGCGGTTTGCCTGTGTCAGCTGGCTGATAATGAACAAGTGTTTCATATTTTGCTTTATTTGCATTTAGGTCCAAGTTTTCATAAAGTACCCTGGGGTTTTAGGATTTTTACCAACACCGTTATCACTTCCAAAGTGCATCATGTCCTAATGTAAGAGTTTTTGAAGTTAATATACTGCTGACATTAAACTGAAAGATATTCTTTGTTTCTATAAGTTCAGAGTGAAAAGGCAATATTAAAAAAAAAAATCATATAGAAATAAGCTTTATAAAAGTTCACAGATGGTGAAAACAACACAATCATTTTCTGTGGGCTTTTTGTTAAGAGAGAGAAAAATTTGCATTTAAATTAATATATTTCACTTGCTTCTTCTGTTCAGTGTTAGACTGTTTGTGTACAAACTAAATAATACAAACCTTCCAATGGTCTCATTTTCTTTTGTTTAGTTATCATATGATGAAATGATCTGTAATCTAAATAATGGACAACAAATCCTACCCTTTGTTTTAAATTGGTTTCAGCTCCTCAGGTATCTGAAATTTTCCAGCTCAAATGTGTTAATTAAAATGTTTTTCCTCTTATAGTAGCATCTGTTTCCAATTAAGTGATCACTATTTAAAAAGTCAACAACAAGAATCATGTTTTTACTAGAGCAAGAATAAAATAACCCACTGTACAATTATGAAAAATAAAAGTGTTCACACTGCAATTATCTGAAAGGCTGAATTAGTCTGGAGACTGCAGTTATTAAAGGAAGTCATGCAGAAAGCCATTCCCCTTTGTCCTAGCACTCCAGGCCATTGCAAAAAAGTCCCTTGTAAAAAGTCCCTTTACTCTTTTAAGTGGTTATTCTGCCACATGAATCTTTCCATTTAAAATGAGTCAGGTTTAGGGATATCCTGAAATTTCATGTTACTATCTTGTTAACCCACAGGCTTTTATCAAATAAGATCAGCCAGCTTCACTGACCACCTCTGCAAAACAACTCTGAAATCCATCATCACAGCTGTTCTCTGTTGTTCCTTCATTCCCCCAAGCCTCAGGTTGTTTCCTGCACATTCAGAAATCAGTGCAGCCTAACCTCAGGAGATCAGGATGAATGGGTGGACAAGGGGATCTCCTTTGGGCTGAGATTGTCTGCTGGAGCTAAACCTGACCTAGGGCTACACGTGGTTATTCCACTTCAGCTACTCCACTGTTGGAGCAATGCAGGATTTCTTCGGCTTGGTTTTAAAGGATCCCCCCTTCTCCAACAAATAAAAGCTGCATCAAGGTGAGAGCCACTTTATTAAATTATTAGTGTTAATTTATTATTATTGTTATTATATTGTTCTTCCAGAGGAGGCTCAGGGTGGACACCAGCAGGAATTTCCCCATGGAAAGGGTGCTCAGGGACTGGAACTGCCCAGGGAGGATTGGAGTGCCCATCCCTGGAGGTGTCCCAGGAAGGGCTGGAGGTGGCACTCAGAGCTCTGGGCTGGGGACAAGGTGGGGATGGGGTACAGCTGGGACTGCATGATTTTGGAAGCCTTTTCCAGCCCTTAAGATCCCATGATTTTGTAAAATTAAATATTCTATTATTATATTATCAAGTTGGAAATGAATGAAGTTAGGAATATGGAACAACACAAGATTGTGGAGCAATACCCAGGGATATAACTGTGCAAATTTTCATTCACGTTTGAGTATTGTTCCAGATCCCCTCTGTGAAATGGGAGAGTGGAATATTTCTGCTACCACCAGGTAAATGACCTCTGGGAGTGCCTAACACCTCTCAGCACTGAGTAAACACAAAGTAAGCACAATGTTCATGTAAGCAATGCCCCAATACCTTGACTGTGTGTCTAAGCACGAGCAGGGATGAGCTGGGCTCTTGGTCATGCTCTGAGGAGCAGAGGAGGGAAAATGTAGAGTGATGAGAAGCTGAGTGTGACTGACTGCTTCAGCAGAACAAGGGGCCGCATGCAGGCAGGCTGGGAATGGTTTTCCATCGGCAGAAATGCCAGAAGGAAGTGCCAGTGCAAATCATGCTGATATATTCTGTGGGTTATCACTGGAGGATTCTGCTTTGAGCAATGCCCGGGTCTGAACCCAGCCCCACTCACCATCCCTGGCACTGGGATGGGATCAGCACTGCTCCTTCCTAACCCCTGCCCCTCTGGCATGCTTGGAGGTATCCATGCCATCTCAAGGGTTCCTTTATCCCAGCAGGGCTCTGTCTCTGCTCTAACGGCCCATATTGCTGCAGTCCAGACCCAAATGAAAACAACAATGTAACCACGGGAAGGAGCAGGGCAGTTACAGTAATTTCACACTCATAAGCTGCACCTGGTTATAAGCTGCAACCTTCTGGGTAGCCAGGAAGACCACGGAATTTGTCCATAAATAAGCCACACTGGGTGGTAAGCCGCATTTTTTCTTTTTTTTAAGCGAGGATCCATGTGCAACAAAGTAACGAGTCAGTAACAGAATCGCAGGAGTGCGCGGTTTGGTGTCAGGTGCTCAATTTGCAAACAGTTTTCACAGACCAGCAAAGCCTTTAAATGCAGCCCTAGGCGCCCTCCCCATGCCACGGGCCCCAGCACTCCCGCCCCCGGCACTGGCTGCCATGGCTCCCGCCTGCTCGGCAGCGGCAGCGGATCCCCATGCCGCTCAAAAGCGGCAGCAAAGCCAGCGGCGGCTCAGCCGCCCGCTCACCAGTGGCTCCAGCTCACTGCCCACCCAGCAGCAGCTCCACGGCAGCTCCGTCCCCGGCCGGCTCGCACTTCTTGGTTGGCACTTCGCCGGAATTTGTCCATAAATAAGCTGCACCTGGCGATCAGCCACACTTCCGTGATCGGCTCAATTCTTCAGTGAAATAGGTGCGGCTTATCAGTGTGAAATTACTGTAAATTAAAGAAAGATCTAAAATGTGCCACTTTTTAGCAAGTCCTTCTAACCCCATAGCTCAGAAGAGGTCATTTCATCAAGAGTGGTTTGATTATTTGGTTGTAATATACAAAGCTTGAGCTTAGTTTACCTTGCTGGATAAAAAAATAGGTCAGCTTTTTATTAACAAAAAAACCCAAAACGAATAAACAAAGAAAGAAGGTAGATATTTAAAAATTGTTATGATATGTTAGACCATTAATAGCAGGATACTAAGCACAGTTAAGTAGGTGAGAAATCAGTTACTGGGAGGAAGTAGGCCAGTAAAACATCATGAAGTGATTTAACCTGTCTCTAATTAATGGAAATTCTGCATCTGTTTTATTCACATTATACAATTTATGACTTCTTAACTGTTTCTCTTTCCTGCTTCCTTAAACTTTGAAGCTGTACCTCATTTGCAGACGTGTACATTGCCCCTAAAATAATTTTCATTTGATAGTAATGTGATAAAGTCATTCTTTTGATAAGCTTCCACTGAAATCTATTATGTCTATAAATCCAAACAGAGCTCTTTTTTTAATTTTATTTTTTCAACTCAGTCTATTGGTCAGAAACAAAGCTGTTGCTTCTTTTATTGCTGCACAGCAGCAGATGTTCTCCTGCTGCCAAAAGAACTAAAGTATAACTGAAATTTAAAATATAGCTGAAAACGTCCTTCCTCTTCAATGTCTGAAATTCTTAGTGGCTGCTTTGAGCTGACATTCCCTTGCCACCAACCATGCTTTACTTGGAAGGAGGAGAAATTATTTTTTTTTCCACTTCTAAATAAATTTATAATCATTCAGCTGTAATTTTCTGCAAATCCAAATCACCTATTGTACCATCATTAGGGCTAAACATTCTTGCTTTATCTACAGTGTTTTACTTTGAATGTCAGGGAGAGCACATGTGATATGATGCAATTAATCATGTTCTGAAATCCTCTCTTTTACAAAAACAATTCCTCAACCTCCTGTTAATTAAGTAAAATTAGCTAGTGACAAAAAGGAATAACTGCAGAGTGACAAGTCCAGCTCATCCAGGCACAAGGAGAAGGGACTTAATTTATATATGCCTTGCGAGAGGTATCTCCAAACCAGCTACTTCAATTTTCACCATATTTGTATTTTTATATTTATTATAAATGAGGAAAATGAGGCGCCTCACCAAGATCTGAATTATCAGGCAGAAATGTGAAAACTCGGGACTAGAAGTTGTGTGCCCATGGTGCATCTGCAGCTGAACTGACAGGATGAAAATCCTCTCAGAGCTGTGCATGAGCAACTTATTCAACACGAATTTTTATTTTTCTGAAATTTATTTACTCTATAATTTCCTCTTTCATATACCTTAGTGACTTGTTGGATTGAGATAGACACAAGGCAATTTGGTTTTCTGGAAATATTTACAAGTCTAGTCCTAGATTCTTTTCAATTAATGGAAGGGGTATATTTTCCTAAATTACACAGATGGAATACACATCCTGTCTAAGGTACTGCTTCATGCAATAGCTTGATAATTCTGGTCGAAGAATAAAGATTAAAATGAAATACCACTGGAAAGATTACTAAAACACTGAAATAGCATATTCAAGCATATTTCCTTAATGAAATATTTGAAAGGCACTGCTTTCTGAGAGCAGGCAAAAGAACCACAGTAATTAAGTGTAGTAGGAAAAAAACCCAAAATTTATTATTTATTTATTTCAGCACAAGGCAGAGAGACAGATACCTTAACTGTTCTATTAAATTAAAAAAATGTCACCAGCCACCTTCACATATTAAAAAAATACACTTTGAAATAAGCTTCAGTACAAAAGCTTGAGTGTGACAGAAATACAATCGTGCAAGTGATACTTCAGTGATAATGGAGGAGGCATCTGTCATTTCAGGGCAGCCCTGAATACTGTAAACAGTAATGGATAAGAGGAATTAATTGCTAGTGAGGAGGTTCAGGACAAAGATAATCATATATCTGTAAAAAAGCCTTACTAATCACACAATGATTGTTCCTTCTTCCCTTTAGGGGCATTTAAAGTGCACAGCTCTTGCATGATGTGGAATTCAGAAGTACAGTCCAGATTATAATTTACATGATGTGCTTCAGGGATCTAACAATAATCACAGGGTTTCAGTGCAGCAAATGCAGGAGTGTCTTGTTGCAGCCATTAGAGAATTTCACCCTGGCAGTGTTTCAGCAAATTGCACTAATCTAAGTAATTTTCATCAGTGCAGGTTACAAGAGGGGACAGGGCTGGTTTAGGGATCAGGAATTCCCAATCACCTCATCAGACTTAGTGAAAGTTTATTTAAGGGAAGTATCTGAAAGAAGTCACATGTGCAGGTTTACAGAAGGAACAGAGGCACGTCCAAACAACAGCAAAGCCAGGGTAACTCTTGTGAGTGGGGTTGTTCCCAAATCTACCTGTGCTGAGCACACTGAAATACCCAGTGTCACATGGGCTGTCAGAACTGCTGCCTCTGGGACCTCTAGGAGGCTCCATCTGGAGAAATTCCGTGTTTCATTGGCAGGTGGAGACCTCATTAAATAAATATGGGAACACATTCAAAAGCAATTTTTACTACTCTTCTCCCTCCTCCTCTGTACAAACACTACCAAAGTGCCAAGTCATCGAGTGGGGTGATTCACAACACATCTTCATGAAAAACTAGCAACATTAACAAATATTAAGCCTTTTTTTCTTTTTCTTGGTCTGTACATCTCTGTCACACACTGACCAACACAAAGGCCTGTACTGTTGTTGCAGAAATCACTTGATTTGGGAAGGAAAATTTATATCCAGTCTCACTTCCTGTATTTTGATTTTCTGACAACAGCTTTTATGTTTCCATTGCTGTGGTTTTGGCTGTCAGTGTATCAAAGACAACTAAACAAATGAAGGAGGAACAGAAAGCACCATCACACCCATCCAGTGGAAGGGATCTGTGCTGCAGGCTTTATGGGAACCTCTGGACACCACCACACTCTGACTCATCCTGTGCTTTAATTTCCATCTGGGACCTGCTGCTCCAGAGGACTCAGGGCAAGTGAGGTTTCCAGATGTGATCTACTTCCCTTAGAACTACCCACAGCAATTCCTCCACTGTGGGGAAAATGAAGATCCTTCTCTTCTAAACCAACAGAGCCCAAACACGCCCCTCTAAGAGCTCAACACAGTAAATTTTTTATTATTAAACTTGAAACTCCTGAGAAAGTCATGAAACCATGTTACATGGAACAGCAGGCCATGGAACCATGTCACAGCTGTGTCTTGTTATACCTGGCAGAGCAGTAGCCCAGTTCAACAAATGCTATATATATATTTATATATATATATATATACACACACACACATTTATGGAATATTTTATGGATAGCAACAACTACAAATCACACATTTAAACCTGAATATATAAGATAAAGTTTCTTTAAGTATTTAAATAATCTCAGTAACTATAACTTGTACTCAAAACCTTTGGACTCTGCTGCTCCTACCAGCAATTTTTAGGGATTTGAAAATCTGCTAAATGAGCAAAGCAACACAAAAAAACAAAGCCAATTAACTGAGACTTGGGAGTAAAGCTGTTGTGTTGCATTAACTCATTTCCTCAGAAACTGAGAGCCAGAGAAAAAATATGTTCATTTAAACTGGCTTTAATTAAAATTGAGTGACTTCCCTGGAAAAATCTGGTGAATCAGTTCAGTTCTTTAGGCAGACCCCAGCAGATGGCATCAGCTGGCCAGCGAAGTCACACAACTTCTCCTGGAGCTTGAAACTCCACGTGAGGAGGCACAAATTAACAAACCACAGAACTCTTCCTCCCATAAGAAGAAAGCTGGGAATGAAGGATAACTCCTGGCATCCATTGTTTAGGGGAAAACAACTGGATCACTACTGCTGAAGAGCTGTGAGCTACCCTCAAGATCTTATTTTTGTTAATGGACATTTTAAAGTATGAGCACTCATGCCTTGTTACAAGGGGGGATGTTTCCCCCAGAAGTGGGGTGTATCCCAGATGTTTTATCCTATAACTGGCACAAGTGAGATCCAACTTTATGCAATTTTTTAATGTGCATATAATGTAAATAATGCTGGTAATTAGTAGTATATTTTGTAGAAGATCAACTGGAGATCAAAGAAATTATATAGAGAATAAATACAGATTATTAAAAAATTGCTGTCTCTCATAGTTGGTATATAGAAATATTTGTGATAACTAGTTTATCTTAGATTTCAAAATATACAAAATAAAATGAACCAAGAGCTGATTTTTCTTGGCTATTAAGAGATCTTATTTTTATACCCATGCAACAAGTAAAAGCAACAAGGGAAAATTCTTTACCATATGTTTTTTATTGAAGAGTTTTCTATCCCTTGCTGGTTTTCAAATCTGTGGGGTTCTTCTCCTGCACTTTGGATTGGTTAAAATACTTCAAGCGCTGAATAATTTGTCATGCTAATAGAATTTGTTATCTTTCTTGTAATTAACTCCCCAGATTCATTGTTAACATCTATAGAATGATACACCAGAAACCTGGATTTCTGTGATTTAGCCACCTCTTGAATAAATTCCATTTATACCTGTGCAAATAATGAAAAGGTATGTAAAGGCAGCTTTCAATTTTCTCCCTTCTTTACTCATTTCCTCAAGGGCCTGAGACTTTATAATGAAAAGTCAAAGTCAGCTATACTGAATAACTGAATAGCAAAATGTGTTGTTCACAGCATATGGAACTTTCATTAAGGACTTGTGCTTTTCCCTTTAATGAGTGGGATTTAGTCATTTGCTTAAGAATGAGTGAAACATGGATGATGTCAATGGACAGATTTCATGTAAGTTATTGGAAACAAAGCAGCACTGAGATCACTGAGTCAGGCCCAGGCCCAGCTGAGCTGAGGTATGTCACAAATTCAGTGGTGTGGTTTATAGAGAGAACAGTGCCCAGCCAGAAAATAACCTGGGGGTACTGATGGGCAGCAGGTTGGACATGAGCCAGCAGTGTGCCCTGGTGACCAAGAAGGCCAATGGGCCCTGGCCTGGATCAGGAATAATGTGGCCAGCAGGAGCAGGGAGGTCATTCTTGCCCTGGAGTCAGCACTGGTGAGGCCACTCTGGTGAGGAAGGACCTTGAGATGCTTGAGCACATCCAGAGGTGACAACGAGGCTGGAGAGGGGCTTGGAACACAAACCCTGTGAGGAACAGCTGAGGGAGCTGGGGTTGTTCAGCCTGGAGAAAAGGAGACTCAGGGTGACCTTATCACTCTCTACAACTCCCTGAAAGGTTTTTGTAGTCAGGTGGGGTTGGTCTCTTTCTCCAGGCAGCACTGACAGAACCAGAGGACACTGTCTCAAGCTGTGCCAGGGGAGATACAGGTTGGATATTAGGAAAAGTTTTTCACGGAAAGAATAATAAAGCATTGGAATGCTTTGCCTGGGGAGGTGGTGGAGTCACCATCCCTGATGTGTTTTAAAAAAGACTGGATGTAGCACTTGGTGCCATGGTCTAGTTGAGGTGTTAAGGCATGGGTTGGACTCGATGATCTTGAAGGTCTTTTCCAACCTAGTAATTCTGTGAATTCTGTGCTTTTAAGTTCTTAAAGGGAGTGAAGTGAAATTGGAGCTGATTCTCCTGCACTAACAAGAGCATCTTCCACTGGTGCTGAACTGCTCCCTTAATTCCCTTTTTCCTACCAGACTGGAGGAGTGCTTTCACAAAAATATTGCACACGCCAGAGCCTGCTGGTGCTCGGTGAAGTTAAAGCAGCCCTGGTGCCTCAGCTGCCCTGGAGAGGAAGGTAAATGCAAAGGGTCCCTGTGCACATTTCCCACCCAAGCCCTGGGATGCTCTTCTCCCAGAGCTGCCTGCTTGGACACCCTTCCCAGCACAGCTGCTGCTCCTGGGCAGGTACTGACCCTCCTGCAGTGGAAATGTGAATGTGAGGGTTCCACAAAGCCCTGGTACCCTCCCTACTCCCCCACCTCACTGGAACTCTGGGAGCCTGGAGCAGGTGGTAAAGCAGAGGAGTAACGCTGGATGAAACAAACTGCCTTGAGTTATTAAATTCCCTTTCCTGAAGCCATTTTGTAACTCACCAGTGTATTCAGGATTCCCTCCCAGGCACCTGCTAAGTGGGTCTAAGTTTCAAAGGGTTTTTCTCCCAATAACAGCAGTGAATAAAATGTACTAGATAAAACAAATGTTAGGATGTGTCTGTTTTTTGACCATGCATGCTACACCAACTGATATCTTAATTTAATACACCAGCATGCTATGGAAACTTTCCTTTATAGCTGAATTCAATGATATCATAATGTTGAAGGAAATGAGATATTCTGAATCTACAGTGTTACCTTTATTTTTGGAATTAGCAGAACACGTGGTTCACTTATCACTATGTGGTAACATTTTTCTTTTGCTGATTTATTTTATGTGTGGTAAAGCAAAACTATCAGATTTGATGTTTCCACTTACTGAGGACTCTGCTTTTTAAGCCACTTACATTCAGAGCTTTCATAGCACCTTACAGATAAACATATAAATATTTACCTTTCCCTCTTGCAAAATGATCTACACTTGTTTTTACTCATTGTCATATAATTAATTAGTATAATTAGAACTATTTTAATGTTATTTACTGTTATAATTATCTCCAACTTTAATCAAAACATTTTGAATGGGGTCCAGTGGCTGACTGACTGTGTTGATTTACTTTGCTGGAGACAAGCTGAGATACTTTGGTAGCAGGAAGGGAGGAGTTTTATTTCACTGTCTGTTCAGAAAATTAGCAGATTAGCTCACAAAAGGGGAAAAACCCTGGAAGAATTAGAAGCAAAGGTCTTCCATTCATGCCATGACTTCACTCACAAGAATAACCAAGCCCACAAGCTGCTGAAAACAGACAGGGGTGTGGCTGGCAGCTACTCCAGATGTTGGTGGACAAAAGTTTTTTGCATCACATGCATCTTTCAAATAATTTTCCATGACGGCACCTGCTCCCCTCTCCGGGATGTGTTTGTGCCGTGTTGTGTGGTGGGGTCTGGGCTAGACACACAGGGTGATTTCACAGCCTTCTGACACCAAGATTCTGCATCTTGGCAGCCACAGGAATAATCTAATAATCCTAAAGGTGTCCTCGGGCTGGGCAGCTGCTGCAGATATGTCCCTCCCCTGGGTGTTTACTGGAAATGGCTGGGGGGGTTCATGTGCAGAGGGAAGGACATTGCTGAGCTGGGAGTGTCCCTGCCTTCATTCTCAAGTGGCAGCTAGAATATTGTATCTTTTTTCCAGGTGTTTCTTCATGACATGAATGGGTTTTATCAGCTGATGGGAATCCTTCTATGAGTTCTAAACAGAACCATCATCTACAATAATGGTTCAGAGCAAAAGAGTGCTTTTCTTTCATAATTAAAAAAACAATATTACAAAGAACACTATTTCATTTGAACCTATCTCAACTGTCAGATTTTGCTCTGCTGTGCACATGTGCTACTCACAATGAAGTTATTTTTCAGATGTGTGTAACTGTGTCTTGTAAATGACTGTCATTTATTCCACATAATTCATTTCAGTTCCTCTGATCACTCTGCATTTTTCTCATTGACAGGTCAATTCCTTATAACAGTCATTAAAGAATAGGAACAAGAGATTATAGAAAACATCTTCTTGCTATTTGATTTCCAAATTTGGTAAAAATCTGGTTAAAGTTGATCCACATGAGTTTTGGCATCAGGCACTCAACTTGAATTTAGGAATTAGAGATTCTTCATTTTCCTTTCACATCCAGACATACTTTAAACATACAGAACGCAGAAGCAGTGGGATAGTTGGGATTCTTCACTGAATCATTTTCAAGGATGTCAGGTTGCCCACAGTCTGCTTAAAATTAAACCTACTTCATGTATTTCAAGTGTAACTAAATAACAAAAATTGACAGGAATCTTCTCATTCCAAAGGCTGAAATAGGAAAAGCAGCTTTGATCAAATCTAATCATCATGTAGGAACATTTAATTTCAAAAAGTAATTATGGTACAGAGAAAGAAATTACTGTGATCATTACTGCAATGTTCTTCAATAAAGAATGTAGGCATATATTTTTATTAATTAATTTATATAAAGTGTTTTCCTGTGAGAATTTTTATTATTGCTGGAAAAAATAACTCACCTCCTGTTGCTTCCCATCTCTTTGTGCCTCAGACAGACACAGAATTTATCTCGTCCTCATGATCTCAGAAGATATCAAGAGTCTTCAACATTTCTACCCAAACCCCTGAATTTGAATTTTTTCATAACTATTCAACATTGAACGTTTAGGATGAAACTTCTTACACTGTCTTCAGTCTTTGGTTAGAGTGTTTTATGGAATTACACCGCAAAAAGCACACAATTTGTCAGCTGTATCATTCCTTGAAAGAGTTACCTAGAATCAATTTATATTTAAATCTCTTTCTTTCCATATCCATAAGAAATGCTGCTAAATTTCAGGAGTTGGCAAAACAGTCTATGTAATTGAAGTAAAAATTTCCATTTCTTTCTAATTTTTGATGGAGGTTTTATTGCTCCCTATTTGAAACATTTATATGCAATGAATACATCAGCTTTTCAGTAGGATGAGCCGTATTATTTCGTTTCAGGCAAACACAAAAGTGTAAAGCATTTCTGCCTTGTAAGCCCTCATTTACATTTAAAGAGTAATTTTAAGATAATAGGATTTTGAGGGCAGACTTTAGCCATGGCCTAGTTGTTTGCCAAGGAATGTTCTGTCTCCTAAGCAGGGAGGGCTCCTGTTCCTCGGCAGGAATGTCATGGAATCCACTAGGGATGACCTCAGGAGTCACAATGGGAACATTCAAGGTGACACTGAAATGTAGGAGAGAGGTTAGAAACACAGTCATAAATAGAAACACACGATGCCTATGAAATTAAGGTTATAGTACTGAGTTAGTAAACTACTTTATCAGTGCTGAAGGGCTATTTCTATGGAAGCATCTCTTTTATTGACAGTTGGCAACTTCTCAGAACCTTTATGCACGCCTTTGTTTCACTTACAACTAAGATGATTTCTAAAAATGATCATGCATTTAAACAAATAATGGACAGGGACCAAACATCCTCTAATAGTTGGTATGCATTCAGAGCATTGTTGTTTCATCTGCCTTGAATATCCAAAATATTGTGCCTATTATGTGGGCTGCTCCTTGTGTGGCTACTCCTTGTGGAGTCATTGATGGCCAGGGCAGCACTGTGCTAGCAGTTTTATCAGATTTGGAGGAATGAATGAGTATTTCCTGTTAATTGCCATCTCCCAAGTGGCTGTTAATTGCCTCTATCCTTGTCTGTAGTCTCCTCCAGACAGGATCCATCCCCTGAGCTCAAACTCCTGCTGGATGTGGCTGGGGAAAACTCTGCAAATGGCTAGAACAGACAGTCCTGCACCTGCAGTCAAAGCAAAGCTTGGAAAAGATTTTAAAATCCCCTCTCATGTTCAAGTGTCTTTGTCAGCACCTCTAACCTCTGCCAAGTTAAAGTTTTAAGGTTAGTTCAGTTCAGCAATGGGTCAGAAATTTGCTTTGCAGAGGAAAGGAAGAGGAGCTCCCATCATCAATCCTTCAGTTGAGGGCTCTGGTCCTTAAAATCTGCTTTACTGCTGCTCCCTCTCCTGCACCTCCAAACGACACTTAATGGAAAAACATCCAACCAATTCATTGACACTACTATTGAAAATGCTTTAAACTAACCAATATCAAGGAAGCTGCAACTTTATTTTCACTAGTTCTTAAATTCCATGCAGTCTAGAGAGAAGTAACCTAAATAATATTTATGTTTCTCAAACATAACCACGAAACACTGTCAGGAAGAGTTAGAGATTGCTGAGGATGAGCTTAATGGGAGAGCCATTGAAGCCAACAGACCCTTCAGTAACCATAGCTATGCACCTTGGTTTATGATCATGAAATGTTTGGATCGGAAGAGACCTTGAAGATCATCCAATCCCAACATTATATCATTGTTCCAAAAAATTACTGTTGGACCTTAATAGAATTGATTTGGAAATCTGCAGTGGTTTGGTAGAAAATTGTCATATCCTATATATTTTGGAAAAATAGGCTAAAAATTTGATATTTCTTTCAGGAAACTTTGCTTTTGCAGATAATTTCCAATTCATCCTGAGTAAGTATTCCTGCTCCATCCCATGTTTCATCTTAACCACATTAAAATGAAGGATTGACTTTTCCACTGTCTATCAATAACAGATCCTTGGATATAAAATAAAAGTGAAATTGTGACTGAGACCCAGTATTTGAATTCCTTTGCAACTGCTAAATCAATATTTGCTTATCCAGTCCAAAACTCACAAGTTCAATATTAAGAAATACTATTACTATATTTACATTCCATCAGAGCTACAGGAACTTTATAGAGCCCTGTCCCCATGCTTCTCTATGAATTTTTTAATCCCAAATTGTATTTAACTCCAGTTTAGATAAAGTGACAACTAATCAAAAGATATGCCTGGTTCTGGAATGAGTAAATTCTATCTTACTTAAATCCTTAAGATATTTCCAATCCTTGGAGTGAAAACAGTATCATATAAATAATTTAAAGAGTAATTTTGTGCACCTTACATTCAGTTGTAACTGTCTATAGCACTTTTCATGTTTTTCCATGATAAACCTTAAGGTGAATATTACTGACAGGAACTGATTGCCTCAGCCAGCATCCCATCAGGCAAATGCAACATTAGCACTTGCACCCTGTAAGGAGAAAATGCAAGCAACAGTCTGGTTATCCAAATAAATTAGTCTATTTTACCCTATACAGAATTATTGCAGCTCTGTTAACAGAAAACTCTTTTTGTTCTGTCCACACTTGAGGATTAATTGATATATTTTATAATATTTAAGGTATTTCTCTTGTTTATTGGAAAATATATTAATGTGTTGCTAATGCTTAAAAATCAACTTCCCCATTCAGGAGAATAAACTGAAAAGCTATGGGAGGCTAAAAATGTAATTATGTGAAATGTATTGGAACATTTCCCTTTCAGTGAATATACAACATTAAATCATAGAATTGCAGAATATTTGGGGGTGGAAGGGAAGAGATCATTTCATCCCAACTCCATGGTCAGGGACACTTTCACTAAACCAGGCTGTTCAGAGTTTGCTATTTATGCTTTTGCACAAGTGTCAAAAGGACTCTTTTTGGTTCTTTTTCATGTGCACGTTTTAATCCAGCTTGGAAAAGTGAATATCCAAGCAAAGTGAAGAGATTAGGTCTGAGTATAAAGAAGCAGCTAAACTAATATCTTGTGTATGTTTGGAGTAAAGAGCAAGCAACACTGAAGTTCTGCTTGGCAAAGGAAATCAAATCAGCCTTCTCAGGAGATAACAGTAATTCAAACCAGGCTTTTCTTTTAGTGAAAGCTCAATACCTTTAGACTAACTGATCCTAAGGAAAAGCCTTTTCATTAAGGATTATCTGTCTGTTTTGCAGAGACATTATTGAAGAGTAATGAATTTAATGAAAAGTCCACACAAGCATCAAGCTAAGAATTCTGGTGCTAAGACCAGGCAGCTGATCCCTTCCCTTGGATCCCACTGCTGCCATATGAATCTAATCCCAGCAGATGAGCTTGTTTTTAATGGAGAACTCTTCACTCTGAATGATCTCACAAAGGAAAGTTGGCCTGTGCTTCTAGGCAAGAATAAAAGTGAAAGTAAAGACAATTAGTGAATTGCTGTCAATTTTCACAGAAGCTGTGGACTCAAAAGACCTTTGACAGGAACTGGGGACAAACTCTTACTTATCAATCACTTCCCTATACCCTGTTTTTCTCAGGAAAAAAAAAACCAACAAAACATTGATTTTTCTGTATTAGAGTTGGTATTTTGCCTTTGATTCTGTTCCAAAAGCATATGGTGGAACAGCTTTGCAGTTTCTTCCCAACTTATTTAGCATGGAAGTGAACTGAGCACCAGCACAAGGCAATGGCTGGCAGCTGGGGGTGAAACCTCCAGCTTTATGCATTCAGGATCACTCTCCCACTTCATCCCCCTGGTGCTTGCAGAGAAAACTTCCTCCACAGGCTGCATTGTCCTTGGGAAGGTCCTTCAGGGTTCCTGGGAAGGGAGGAGTGGATGGAGGTGGTTTGCCAGTAGTGACCATGGAAATGAAGCTCTGAAAATAGGAACCTCACCCCCTGGGCACTGTCCCACATCAGAAGGACACCTCACAAACTGGGGCAGCATCCCAAGAAATCAGGTGCAAATGCTGGCCTGTTTCCTTGGGAATTTTGGCAGATGGAAATGGAAAATTACTCTGCAGAGGCAGCAGAGCAGATGTGAATGATTTACTGCCGTGGCCTGTCCATGATCAACAAAAACCAGAAACAAGGAAGAAAAACCCATTGATAAACATAAATCCATTTTGATTTAAGAAAAAAATAATAAAATCTTGCCTTGATATCATGCCATAAGAATTACTCCAAAGTCCCCCAAACTAGAAGGATTAAAAAAAACCCTATATGTAGCTTAATATAATTTGTATTTATCTAAAGAAGAAAATACTGAAATACTGTTTTGGCCCTTTTAAATTTCTTACTACTGAAAAATTTCACCTGCAAAAAGTCAGGAGAAAGAGAGATATTCCATCCTCAACCGAACTCTCTCATTTTTCTGCCATCCAGTTATCACCTTAATTGCCTGAGAATTTTCTCAGAGGCTTAATATTATTTATATTTAGTCCATAAAATTATAAAAAACCCAAGTGTTTGAGGTAATGCTCTATTGACTCTAATCTCTAATATCTACAGATATTCTGTATTGATTTCAGTAAGTCCAAATGGTCTCTTTCCCCCTACTCCCTGATGTGGAAAGAGAGAATCAGTTATTGCTTCTCAGGTCAAATTCAGCCTGATTTTCTTTCTCCTTTGAATGAGCAACTGTAGAAACATGTCATATATAGCAGTATTTAAAATTATGTCATTGCATTAACAAAGCTTAAGTGGATCCAGTGTTCCCAACAGAGTAAAAGTTGAATACAATAAAACAATACTGAATTGGGATTTTTTACTATTGTCTCATTCAGAGAGACCAAAACTTCCAGGAATGAGGTGATGCTTTGATAAGAGTGTCCCTGCAACTTTTGGGTTGTTTTACTCCTGAATGATGAAAACTGTGTGGAATAAAGTGGAGGTAACCTGTGCCTCTGGAAACCCTGCAGTGAGGTTGGGTAAACACTGAGAAGCAACACATAAAAAAATAACTTTCTCCCAGGAGCTTCTTGATGCCTTCATTCTTAAATGATTAGTTCAGATTTTTACTGGACAGGTGTTTGCACTTCTATGTTTGTGTCTAAAAGTTAAGGTTCTGAGAATTTTAATCTTAGCTCATGCTTGGTGTTCAGCCTGGGCCAAAAACCCTTCAGTCTACAAGTAATTTTGAAGGGAACAATCTGATTTTATTCAAATATGCAGAGAAGAAAAGAAGTCACATAAAAACCTCAACAATCCCTCCTCAGCTAAGGGCCTGTGACTGTTCCCCACTGGATCTGGAGAAGGGCTCATTCTCAGAGGGCTCTCTCTCTCTCTCTCTCATATATAAACTTGTAGCTTCCAAAATTTCAAAAGCTTCAGCGTAATATAAATTGAAGGTATTAACTCCATGGTGAAAATAGCATTATCCATCCAAATACCATATTAATTTGTTTGGTTCTTTCTCAACATTTGATAGAAACACCTTTTTGCTACAGAAATAATGAAGTCTCTTTCTGGGGATTCAAATTGGTTACTGTGGTTTAAAACATAGGTTAGAACCAGACCACAGAAAGGCACCAGTGGTATGTACAGTAATTTCATGATTATAAGCCGCACCTTTTTCATTGAAAAATCCAGCCTACCCCAGTAGTGCGGCTTATATTCAGGTGCGGCTTATCTATGGACAAATCCCAGTGAAATGCCAACCCGGAAGGGAGAGCCAGCTGGGGAGGGTGCCTGGGGCTGCCTTTAAAGGCTTCACTGGTCTATGGAAACTGTTTGCAACTTGTGCACGTGACACCAAACCCAGCTGGCAGCGATTCTGTTACTAATTTGTTACTTTGTTACACATGGATCCTCACTTTAAAAAAAAAAAAAGTGCGGCTTATATTCAGGTGCGGCTTTTAATTGTGAAATTACTGTAAATATAGAAACAAAAGTAATACATTTGATATTTAATATTTATTTTCTTCCATGATTTGTGGTTCCATCCTTTCCTAATATCAAAGATTCTTTTGGAAAAACCTCAGAGAATCATTAAAATTGGAAAAGAGCTGCAAGACTAAGTCCAGCCTGTGCCTGATGCCCCCTTTGTCCCCAGCCCAGAGCTCTGAGTGCCACCTCCAGCCCTTCCTGGGACACCTCCAGGGATGGGCACTCCAATCCTCCCTGGGCAGTTCCAATCCCTGAGCACCCTTTCCATGGGGAAATTCCTGCTGGTGCCACCCTGAGCCTCCCCTGCCCAGCCTGAAGTTGTTCCCCTAGTCCTGTTGCCTGTGTTCTGGTAGAAATGCCCAATCCCAGCCACCACAATACATGTTAAAATGGGTTGGTGATTTCCTGGATCACATTAAAATATTTTTAAATAAGATTATTTTGCTTGTTGAACCCATTGTGACATTCAGATTCACAATTTTTTCCCTAAGCAGACACCAGTTTCTGGCATTGGTGTTCCTAAAAGTTCTTTCCCACACTCCAGTATTAGCCCCCTGTATGCTTTGAGCAATCAGTCATCAATGACAGCATTCTGGTCATGGGGCTGCAGTTGGAACAGGCCAGCAGCTGAAGGGTTAAGGGAAGAAGCCCAGGTTAATGTTGCTCCCCTCTCTTGGGCTGCATGAAGCTTTTTTGGAATGTTATTCAAAGACTAACCCTGTCCTCAGCTCATTTTTTTAAAGCAAAGACTGCAGTACTTGAACCTGTCTGCTTCAAGCTTTGATTAATGTCATTAGCTGCTGTTCTCCCTCTCTCCTCATAGCTGCCAGATGGAATGCTGAAGATTATTCTGCATCACTTAATTGGAGTTTATAATTAAAAAATGGTGAGTGCTATGATCCCAACACAGACAAACAAGTTTCTCTAATCAGTAATTCCCCCATGTCCCCTCTCAGAGCCTGCCTGAGCTCATATGCCTCTCATCTTACTGTATATGTTCTTTTTGCATCATTCCCCAAAACTGTCGAGACAAATTCTGGTCATACATGTTTTTCCTTTTCAAAAAAGTCATCCTACATATGGAAATGCAGCTCTTTCTATGTCCTCCTGTGCATACCTCCCACAACACACAGCAAAATAGCAACATGTGCCCAAACCATACATATGGCTCCTGGAAAATCAGCTCCAGGACTTTGGGAAGTTCAGCTAAGGATAGTTTTGAGAAGTGACTTCCTGCATCATTTTTGGAGGGGAGCCAAACTGAGCAATTATACCTCCATTTCTGTTTGTAGCAGCAAAGTGTGTGTGCACACACAGGAACGGGCATAAAAGTTTGCACAGGGCTTTTAAAGCAATTGCTTCTACATTTCTTAATATAAACTGTACCACTGTAGGCAGAAGTAACACAGGAACAGCTCCATATGCATCAATTGTAACAAATGGGTGGTTCAGGCCTCTCTTCTCTTTTTGAGCTTGCAATGCTTGCCACAAAACTCTTCTGAGAATGTTCTAATACATGTAAAGTGTTCAGTAAAAGTGGCCCACAATGATGGAAATGTCCTCCTTCAGAAAAAGACAGAAATAGGAAAATACCATCACTGGCCTTCAGTGTTGTGTAGCAAAAAGGCTGCTGGACTGGAGTCTGGCTTATTGGCATAAATCACTCTGACTCTGAC
>VRYO01002410.1:1133775-1163921 GCA_009812075.1 Sialia sialis
AAAAAAAAAAAAAAGTTTTCAGTGCATGTCACTAAAAGAAATACACAGCTACTATTTACTGCAGCTGTTGCAGCACTTGTGTGGGGGAACACTGGAAATGTTAGGAGGTGACTGGGTAATAAATGACCCTATGCACCATGGTAGAATCATTTTGGTTGGAAAAGGCCTTTAAGATCATCAAGTGCCATGGATAATCCCTCACAGCCCCCACTGACCCATGGCACGCTTACTTGAATAGCAGGAATAAAATCAAATTCACATCTGCCATCCAGTGCCAAGCAAAAGAGGTGTCAGTGATTTGGGGGGTCCCTTTGAAGGTCCCTTCCAACTCAAACCATTCCATGAGTTTACTACACCTGAGTGAGTTCAGAGCAAAGCATCATGAATCCTAAGTATTCCCAGCAGTGAGATATTAACTCTTGGAGAAAATGGCATTAAAACCACAATATTTTGTGGTTTTTAATGAATGTCGTCTCCAGATTAATCAAAAAGCCATGTGAGAAGTTCTCAGTAAAATCTATCTGGGGACTCAAACCACAGGAGACAGCATTCTGTAAAATTAAACCCATGCAAAGAGTTTGAGATGAGGTGTGAAGTCATTTGGAATATTGGCATTTTCTCCTCTGTGTGCCAGAGAACACACAGCAAAGAAGTTCAGACATGCTTCAAATAAGGTCTAATTTCTTCTAGACTACAGTAAAGGTATTGAAATACGTTCAAGAGTTGTTAAGAAAGGAACATTCAAGCAGATATCAGTTTTAGCTACAAATAATGAATTCCAGCTGAAAAAGGCATAAAAGTAAAAATTCCGTGTCTTAAGTAATATAATACCATTATAACTTTTATAAAATATTGAGTTTACAACAAATTTAAGCTTGTTCTGGAAGACCTACGGAATTCTCTGGTCACTAGAGGTCACTATTACTTTTGAATCATTCCAGTCTGCTGACTTCTAAACCTTTTTCATAATGTTGTCCATTTGAGAACTTGCCTCCATGGAATATATTCATGTTAAATAAGGGTACTTGGAATAGATAAGTTAGTGTCTTTCTGAGACAAATAAGTCCAGAAGTACAGGTCAAAAGTTCTGGTTAGGAGAGTGTTTTAAAATATTGAATTTGTCATGGTCCTTCCAGACACGGGTTCATTCCGGTGACTCCAGCAATAAAGAATATTGAGATGAGGTTCCCCCAAGAACATCCAAGATTATCCTGGCATTCATTCAAGTCATAACCCACCAGAGAAGGGAAAGAAAATCAAGTGGAATGGCTGGAGCATGAGATATTCAGGCATTGACTCATCAAGACAACAGAACAAGAAGTGATGATTGATATTTGAAGGGAAAAATTAGAAAGAGAAACAAAACTGGTGAAAAATAAAGGCTTTTTGGATGTTTTCTGGACCTTGTCTAATATCTATTGCTACTTTGACCTACATTAAAGAAATCTGTGTGAGGGATTTGCTGCAGAGTTGTCACTGCTGCTGCCCCCACATCACATTTCTGGCACTGAAGTCGCCTCCTCATTGTTTCCATTTTCAGCAGGAGCTTGGTGAGGGTGAAGACTAAGCAAAAAACCTTCTGAAATTATTTTCCTTTTCTAGATGCAAACACAAGACATTAATGAGTCTGATCAAAAAGGCGGGGCCATGCAGGGTCTCTCCAGTCCTTGATGCACCCAGAAGGAGGCAGGAAGGGATGTCAGGAGGAGCACAGCACCCTGAGCTTGTTGCACTTGGGAAAAAGGAGCCTGACAGTGACCTCAGTGCTCTCTACAGAGGAAGAAACACGGGATCTACGGATGGGACATAGCTCACAGCTCTTCCAGAGGAGGTTTTACCACACTTGAGGGAGCATTTCTTTCCAGACAAGCACTAGCAAGGCTTCTTAGAGAGGCAGTTGGGGCCCCAGCTCTGTCAGGGTTTAGGAGCCATTTGGACAATGCCCTTGAGACCAAGCTTTAGCTGGTCAGCCCTGAACTGCTCAGGCATTTGGATTAAGTGATGGTTGTACTCCCCCACCATGGAAACAGTCTGTTCCATTCTACTGAAGGTCAAAGGTGGAGGTGTGAAGATAGAGGAAAATCCATATATTTTGACTGAAGACAAAATAAAAGTCCAATATTTGCTGTACAAAGAACACTGAGATACAATATAAGCTTAGGATTCAGAGTTTACGAAACAAAAACAAAATTCTGGATGTGATTTTGAGCACTGAGCAAATTTGCAGATCATCAGTAGGTAAAGCATAAACCAGGTCAGAGTTGCAGGTCCCACTGCCAGCTGCATTGTCTAGCACCAAAGATGTCATATGAGCAGGTCTAGGGTGCTGCAGAGAGAGCAGTAGGTGCTCCCCAAAACTGTGATATCCCCTTAGATAATTTAGATTCTCTCCCCTTCAAGGCCCTCCTGGCTGGGTGGCTTCCTGGGATAATTTTTGTTACTGCTTATGTAAGATTTTGCCTCATTTATATAAGATTAAGGACTTCTAGGAATCAGAATATGCATATTTACCTTCCCTATATTTTCTCCTCTTATAATGATTAATCTTCCATCTATTGGCAATATTTGTCACATTTCCTCTCTCCTTGCAGCACGAGCTTCACCTTCATTTGATTGCCTGGAGATGCAAGCAACCTCCCCACCAAAAAAAAGCAACAAAAATATCACAACCAACATTGCGGGAGTCTAGGAATCTTCCACACCTTTCCTGAGGCAAATCAGGAAACTGGAAATCCTCCATGAATTACAACAATTCCCAAGCTGAGTCAGCAGGTGACCTAATGCCATTGCACAATATGAACCTGGACATTTCAACATCCTCTCTCCATTTCCACACTGTCCATCCTTACCTCTCCCAGAGCACTGTGTTTCCTGTATCTTTTTCCCCATTTAATCCTGCAGTAAGAATATAAGACTATTAAAATAGTCTTGTTGGGTTGCTGGAAAATAAAAGCCTGCCCAGTTGTTATGTCTGTCATCAATACAGGGTGAGCTCTATGAGCAAGACGCCTCTTTAAGGGAGACCAAAGAAAAAGATTTGGCCAGATGGGCTCAGTTTGCACAACAACTGTTTCACGTGCCTCTGCTCTCAGAAAACAAATGCTTAAAAATCAGAACTCTAAGAATTAATTCCTCTTTCACAATAGTAGAAAACAAGTCTCTCCTTACAAAGACAGAGAAGAAACAGCCTGAATAAGATGTTAAAACCTATGAATGGATGTCTCATCCATTCATAAGTTCTTTGTGCAGTAAACCCAGCAAAGAAGGAAATTTAGAGAAGGGATGTATTTACTGATGAAGAACAGGAGACAAAACATGCAGCATAACTAAAAATATTCTGCCACAAAACCCCCCTGATTGCAGAAAATGTAATCCCATAATCAGAGATTTGCAATCCTCGTGGCTGGCATAAAGACTTTACATTTCTGTTGAAGAACAGGCTGCAGCAGAGCGTTCTTTGTATACAACAGCTTCAGTAAATAGAATTGTATATGTATTCAACAAATGTTAATGCCATTCTAAGAAGAATTAAAGCCAGACAGTGTAGGGAACACAAAGGTCAATCAGAGTCACATTAAAAACATTCTGTTCCATCTTTTAGCCATTCATCAGCCAAGGGAGATCATTGTACTTTGGAATGAAAAGGGAATGTATGGGGGGCAATCATTTCTTCTTCCATAGAAAGAGCTGGTAGTGAGAAAAAAAAGCCTGTTTAATGGTTTTATTTGCAGGAAAATGGAAGTGAGAGAACAGCTGTCCTAAACCACTGTTTGTCCTTGTTATTAAACAAAGCATAATCACTAAACATGATGGATGCAGAGAGAAAATAACCCAAGTTTGGTCTGGTTCGAGCCTTCACTCATTTCCAAGTCATTTTCTTGCTTCATGTCTGTTCATTTGAGGGTTCTGCTCCTAACAGAATTGTAATTTCTTTCACAATACATTGATTTTTTTTTCACTTGAAGAAATTCAAGGGTTGACACTACTTTAGCACTGATTTTACCCTGTAGTCTCATCTCTGACTCCTAGTTAACCCTTGTTCCATGAGAGAGAAGTCCATCCATCATGTTTTATCTACTTTTGCTGTTCTTGAGTTTGAGTAAGGTTACCTGGCTTCAATATTTTTTTAATTATAGTGTTGAAATTACAGTGACAGTGGTTGCACAAATAGACACATCAAGATCAATAGTCAATTTGATCTGGAGAAGCTTTCTTCTTTTGTACCATGTCAGATAAAAGAGAATATCCATGGTTACTGCTATTAATATTTATACCACTCTCCAAGAGGAAAGAAAAATGATAGACAATAGAGCTGGACATTGATTGTTGTGCAGGTTATTGTGCAGCATTAAAAAGAGGTGCCTGAAAATGGGACTGAGAATAATTTTTCACGTTGCCTATAGCCCAGGGAGCTGAGAAGGGATGGCAGAGTAAAACTGGTTCATCCAAATGCAGAATATCCAATACTTGGTGTTCAAGTAGCTTTTTTCAGTGCTCTCCTGAAGGACAGGGAGATCCAGGAGGAGCTCTGCAAGGGCACACAGTTTTGAGGGTACTGAGGGCAAATGCCCAACCTACCCAAATGACAGGTTTCCTCCCTCCCATGCTCTGAGAATTGCTTGATGTCAGTGAGTAAATGTGCTCTGCCCTGTGAATTTGAGCTGAAGTGCAGCTTCACACTGTCCCACACAGCGGGACACATCTCAGGGACCCTAAATGTCCACATGGGATGGGGAGAGGAGTGAAAGGCTGGATAATCCCTCAGCTTCATGGGCTTGGCCTCTGGCTCTGGGCAAGCTCTTCCACTGAGGGCAGAGGGTCCACTCCCTCAAAATGTAAAAGAGTTGTTTCAGTGAAGTCCTGTCCTGATTTTCCTCCTCTCCAGTGGGCTGGGATGGTGACACTGGGCACACACCAGCACAGACCGGTCCCACAGCACGCAAAGGTGTGCACTGAGCTGCCTGGATTAGAGCTGCTACTGCTGAGGGCAGCCAGGAGGATTTTGTACATATTTACCTTTCTCGGGTCACAGAGAATCATTAAGGTTGGGAAAGATCTCCAGGATCATCCAAGCCAACCTATGACTGATCCCTCTGGTCACCCAGCCCAGAGCTCTGAGTGCCACCTCAGCCTTTCCTGGGACACCTCCAGGGATGGGCACTCCAATCCTCCCTGGGCAGTTCCAATCCCTGAGCACCCTTTCCATGGGGAAATTCCTGCTGGTGACACCCTGAGCCTCCCCTGCCCAGCCTGAGCTGTTCCCTCTCCTCCTGTCCCTGTTCCTGGAGCAGATCCCAAATTCCCCCGGTGTCCCCTCCTGTCAGGGAGTTGTGCAGAGCCACAGGGTCCCCCTGAGCCTCCTTTTCTCCAGGCCGACAGATTTCACCCAGGAAATCTGCCAAGTCTCTTTTATCACAATCTCAATACCCCCATCAGAACAGGGCAATGAAGATTGGGACAAGTTCACACAAATGTCCTGAAGCCAAAGCTGTTGCTGCACCCTGGCCAGGAGTCAGGTGGGGGCTGGAAAAGAGGCAGAAAACAAAGATTTGGCAGAAAAGAGAAAATGTTAATTCAGTCTAGGAGTGATTTTCTTTTTTAATATGAAGCCTGTATTTTAGGGAATGCTGTGCACCAGTGGGGCCACCTACACTGGACAGGTTGCACCAGGCAGCTGCCCCAAAGCCATGTGCTAGGAGCAGGCCAGGCATCCTTCAAGCTCTCCTTTCAGTGGGTAGATCTTAGCAATAACCATGAAAAAACAAGCACAAGAGTTTTTGTGCTCAGAATCTGATGGTGGTTATTTATCCATCCTTATGGTGGTTGTTTATCCATCCTTCAACCTTCCATAATTGCCAAAGTGCTTTACAGAGGGAGTTACAGCAGCACCACTGCTGCTCCCCTTTGGAAAGACTGCAGGATGAGCAGCTCTGGGTTTAGCAGCACAGACCAGCAATGACAAGCTTCATCCTGAAAATTCCTGGTTCTGGGGAAGCTGTGCTGCCAGTGGGTTCAGTGCTTTTGCCTCACTCACTGCGAGCACAGAGCACAGATGTCACATTTTCCACGCACACACGCAGTACGTGTGTCACAGGCAGCTAAGGCAAAAACGGCTTGGTTTATTTACAAATGTATCTCAAGCCCAGAGTATAAATAAATCATTGACAGCAGATACCTGCCTGGCTCCTTGCTGCCCAAAATCTCTTCCTGCATTAATAAAAGCCTCATTCTCAGTACAGATTGATTCCTTCTCCAAGAGCTGATTCTAATAAGAGAGATTAAGGTGGAGAAAACTTGTCTGTGTAGTCCCACTGCCTCTCTCCAGTGACTCCTGAGCTGAAATGTATCGTTAGCCTGCTTTCTGGGAAAAATCAAATCTCAGCAGACCACGGGAAACACTTGTAGAACTCTGCCTAACAGGGCCACTGACATCCCTGACACAGCCAAGCTGGGGCGGAACAGGAGGGAGTGACAAACCATAAAGGCAGTGGCAGGAAAGGAGACGAGCAGAAGAAAAGCACCAGCCTTTGGAGACAAACTCGAGGCTGGTGACAGACAGGAGGTTTGTGTGTGTGGCTGGGAGAGCAGCAGCAGCAGGTGGGAGGGAAGGGGAAGGCAGGAGAAGCGATCAGCGCTGGCTCTGGCTGCTGCCCCCAGGCCACACCACCCCAGCGCTGACAAGGGGCAGGGAGGAAATGCAGTCAGGCTTTGGGGAGACTACTTTGTGTTTTCAGGTTTATAAAGATCACAGAGTCACAAGAAATAATTGGCATTGTGGCATCTAATAAATCTGACAGCACACAGCACTGCTGGCACAGATCCTGAGAGCAATAATCACACTGCAGGGTGATTTTTAGTTGTTGTCAATTAGACACTACTCAGGTACAGCAGTGGGGAACAGACAACATTTCTTTTCTCTCTCATCTTTGTAACTCATGTGTCAAACTTCAAACTTCAGACTAGTTTATTAATTAATTATAAATTAATGGCTTTGCACTTTTAACGAGCCTATTTATACCACTATTTCTCATTCACATTTTTTCCTGTGCATTGCATGGAAAATCACAGCAAATTTGGGCTCATGGGCACCAACTGTTGCTGCTAAACAATTAAGATTAAAATTTGGACAACTTTTGGATTTGGGGACAAGAGATTGATGATTTTTTAATCAGTTCTTCAAAAAATTATGGTGGATTGTTTTCTCATTTTTAAAAAAAAATACATGAATATGTATTTAATCAGTTCCTCTGATCACTGATACCATCTCTTAGCTCCCTCAGGTTTTTATCCCTTTTTTACAGGACAAGAAAAGAAAGCACCTTCAAAGTTTCTTGCATACATTCCAGTCTCCAACTCCTTCCTAATTTATATTTATTATTAAACTTTACCTAAACCTTTTTTATTCCAAAGAAAAGCAATACATGAACTACACAGATTTCCATTAATCAAGAATCAAACCCTTCAAGCCTATTTCAATCTCCTTGATTATATCAACCGAACTTCATTAAATCTTGAACTCAGCAATTAATTTGCTTACATGAAATTCTTAAATAATCACCCAGTTCATTAGAGGTAGCCTAGGTATATCTGGAAACATCAGCTGTCATTTTTAAAACCCTTTCATTTTTGGATAGACTTGACTTTTTTGATAGATTTTGGCTGTCAAAAGCCACCTGTAAATTGATCCGATCCAGGTTTTTCGCAACTAAAAATGTTCCTTCCAAGTGAATCATCCATTTGGAAAAGTGCTCAGAAAGATGTGTTTTGACTTGGACTTGTAAAAAATCCCTTGTCACATGGGCAAAGTTTGGGTAATATTTGTTTAAATTAAATTACCTGTAATGACTTCACTCTATCGCACTTAAGTTGGCACTGTGCAGGTAGCTGCAAATAATTTTCTTTTTGTTTTCATGAGAGCTTGAGAAAATTAATCCTAATTATTTTAAATGGACTGTGCTAGTGCTCGAACAAAACACCTACACACCAGATTGCACAGAAAGAAAGTTGCCACTCTTTTTAGGCCCAGAGCTGGAACATTTGGAGAGAAGAGACAGAACAGTGCAGGGGTGCAAAGCACCAAACCTCTACATTTAGAAGGTGTAGGAAAGGGATCAAGGTGGTGGGAGTACCTGATGTGCAGCATTAGTTTGGACAAAAATTCTTCATGGTATAGGCAAAATCATCAGGCAGCAATTAATGGCATATAGGGAAAGAGAGAAGAACCTGATTGCAAGCAAATCTGTACTAAAGCTAATTTATTTGTGATAATGAGTTTGTTTACAAAATATTTGAATTGCGTTATGGTGCTCACTCTTCAGGTCACTTCCAGCAGTCTGCAAAACCATTATAATTAATTTCCTAAGAATAATTGTTATATGATTTTTGCAGAACTTTCCACGTCCTCAAAAACGAGTCCTAAGGCACCCTGCTTTTCAGAGGAAATACCACCTATACATCCTGAGATCATAAACCCACATTCTTCACATTATCAGACTCCCATGTGCATTTTAAAATCAGATTAATGATGGTACATTCTACCTTGGGAGTGCTCATAAATTTGTTCTGCTGCTTGCCTGATGTTGCTCCCCAGAGCCCTCCTGGGAATTACAAATCTCATATCCATAATCTGCTTTCACCATTTAAAGAGCTGATTTATTTTACGATTTCCAGTGCCAGTCATGAGAGAGATGGTCTCTGAATTGGCTGTGCTGCTCCTCTTTCTCCTTCAGGTGATCCTAATGAGAATTTCTGGCTTAGAAAGGATGATGCAAATCAAGGAAACACATGAATTTATGCATTGGAAGACCTTGTACTGTGTGAATTGCCTTAGAGGTGTTCCCTGGCACAGCTGTGGCTGCCCCTGGATCCCTGGCAGTGCCCAAGGCCAGGTTGGACACTGGGGCTGGAGCAGCCTGGGACACTGGAGGTGTCCCTGCCATGGTAGGGGGGCACTGGGTGGGATTTAAATCTCTTCCCACCCCAACCATTCTGTGATTATTAGTGTCCTGAAAAATTCACACTGCTTTTTTTTCAACTCTGGCAATTAATGACCTTTTTAGAAATTTACAGTTTGGCCTAAACAGCATCAGGAGCCTGGGCAGCTTCCCCCTGCCATGTTCCCAGGCAGGCTGGGCTGACAGCCACAGCAGAGCCCTTATCCCAGATGGAGCTGAGCACAGCCAGGGGCATTTTCAGTCCCCACATCTCTGTGCTGATGGCTTCGCTCATGCCTGACACCAGGCACCACAAACCAAACCTTCTGGCTTTTAATTCAGCTGGCCTGGGTGTAGCCACTCACTGCAGAAAGGAAAGCAAAGTCACAGAAGTTTGCTTAGATTAATGCTCATAAAGGGATATAAAAATAGAAAAGCAAGTAGTATTCTTCTTAGACTTCAAGAATATCCAGAATATGAAAATATGAAACAGAATAGAGCTTCTTTTGAAATTTATAAAAAATAAAGCACATATTTCTCTGTCTACTGTAGCAAAGAATATTGAAGTGAAGAAAAAGAATTGGACATGCTCTGACGAGGCCAACTCAGTAATTTCCTCCTGTGAACTTGTGAACCTCCTGGAGCTGGGCTGCTCACCTCTTAGAACATTCTGACACTTTTAAAGGCAAAGAAGAACCACTACAAGATACATGAAAAGGAATAAAATCTGTTCATTCCTTACAGATGGTAGTGGTGGGATAGCTCAATTTGAGTTATTTAAAAGCATTTTGGAACTTGGGAAACCAAACACACTGCAGAAATAGCCTCCTTTTTTTCACATGAATGTATCACATCTCAGTAAGTCTTCTTAATTTATGATTTGGTTAATATTGATGAGACCCCTTGTACCAAAATCAGTTCAATGGGAAGAAGAAAAGCTACTGCTTTGCTTCTTTTTCATGTAATTTGATGCATTTCAACTATTCTCATGCTAAGGAGCTGTAACTGAGAACCCCTTGCAGGTTTGCACAAAGAGGGAGAGAAATGAGGAGATATCCAGCCATAAAAGCTGCTGCTGTGAAATGTAACAAACTACATAGGAATTAAGTCAATGCTTTTAGCTTGTTAGATTAAAACTAGTAAATTAAACCATGGATTTTAGAGGTGTCCCCACATCACCTGGTACTTTATCTCCATGGACAGGGAGTTGAAATCAAAACATGTTCCAGTAATAATTTCATTTTACTTGAGGAATTTCCAACTGAATCCATCCTGATACTGACATAAATCCAATCTTCCCTCTATGACTAAATATGCACCAGCAAGACTTTTTCTGACTCCTTTCCAGAGAAAATTCTGCCTTTTTGTGTGGGTTAGGAAATGTGTTTGGCACTGACCTTCTTCTGGTAAAATCTATAAAAACCTGAGCTGAGGCTATATCATGTGAAACCTCTTGATTGTGCAATGGTCTGTAGGAGATACAAGAATTAAAACCTCTTCACTTGCACAGAAAATACATTTGGGTGAAATTGCAAAACCAAAACTCAGTTATTGAAAAAAAATCTTCAGAAAAAACAGTATTTCAAACCCAAAATCAACTTGATGGAGATGTAGAAGTGAACACTGGCCACTACATAGAATTAAAGCTGAACACTGTAATTACAACTTTTTCGAGAGAAGTATTAGGAAACCTTAAATTTCCTAGGACAAATTACACTTTTGGAAGGTTTCTACAAAGACAACAGTTCAAAATGCTCTCTTGTAATATTACTGAGGTTTCTGTGAAAATAATTCCTGTGAAAAGTGGCAATGTTCTGGTAGTTTGGAAGCAGTTTATTTTACAGTAGTTCATATAATTATCCACAGTAATATCAAACAACTTGCGCATTGTTCAGACATCAATTCTTAATTTCTCCCTATTTTTTCCACAATATTACTAAATTCAAACCCTTGACATGGGGACCAGTTTTATACCTCTAATCATTTTTAGCTTATATCCTTCAGGAATAGGATCTCCATCACGTAATGGGAATTTTCATAGGTGCACCTGAACCAAACTCACTCCCATTAGCCAAGGATCCCAAGGATCAGTAGTTTCATGCTGGACAATTTAAATGCAACACAAATAAATAGATAGAAAAAAGACGGTACAGGCTGGAGCACTGAAATTTCCCCTGTGATCAAGAAAAATACAAAAATGAAGTACTTCTGATATTTCCTTCAGAATTTCTTTTCAATACAGTTTGGGGTTTTTGTATTTTATCCAAATCATTGAAAAAAACTATATTATGATTCTGAATTTTACTTGTGTTTATTAAAAAGTTTTCCACTTTTCAAATCCATTCTAGCTCTTAAGTACAATACATCCTAATCAGTTGCAAAGAGACCCAACAACAACAGCAGGTGAAAGCCTTAGGAAGGAAAAAAAGTGATGGCAACTCTCTGCCTATATGAAACTTTGGGTTTTTTTCCAAAATTTGTAGCGCTCAGGCAATGCTCTGTATGCCACTAAACTGGACCAAAGGGCACCAACTTTCATATCAACCACTGAAAAATTGCTGTCAGAGTGAACCACTCGCCCATCCAGAATTCAAGGCTGGATTAACAACTTTGCTGTAGGAAAGAGATTTTGGAAACATGCATCTCCATCACTTACCATTTCATACAATTCTCCATGGTATTTTATGCTGGCATTTGTCATGCAAATCACAGGCTTGGGATAAAATGCCAGGGACTGGAGTCTTGTTTCCACTGCCTTCTCCAAGTTTGCCTTTCCATTTTCTTATGTGCTGGAAAATTATGAGTCTTGGCTGTTATAAATGTGAAAATTATAAAAGTCACAGGAGTTGTAAAGTAATTTTTTGGTAAGAGTTCACTATTGCCCCTCCTAATATATGAATAGCATTTTAAAAAAGAGGAAGGAGAGAGATCAATCAATATCTATATTTTGAAATGTTATTGTTATTTTAAGCACAGAACAGCAAAGCCCAGCACCTATATAAATTGAAGACTCGAGATAGCAAGAGATATTAACATTAGGCTCTAAAATATGCTTTTAAGCATTCTCAGATCTTTAAGAAAATCATTCATCTCAGCTACAAAATGTTAACATATTCCACACAAAGTTCATCGGTGACATAATTTGCTAACTCTCCTTCTCCTCTTTCTCACTTGGTGATTTGTCACTTCAGTTCTACTGAGAGGAAAACCAGCACTACCTGAAATCCAGCACAATTGGAATTAGTGAAAAACCAGGTCTCATGCTGTTTGTGTTTTATTTTAGCCTTTTTACAACCATCTGCTATTGGTACTGTTTTGTGCTCTATTTTCCTCTGGTAATTAGAAACAGTGGCAGGCAGGTTGTTGTTAATTAGAAACGGTGACAATAAGCTTCTTCTTTGTAACACTGGAAAGTCTTCCTGACTTCTGTGATAAATTTCCCTTCCCTGGCAGGGTGGGCAGGGCTGGCACAGGGTGCCCAGAGCAGCTGTGGCTGCCCCTGGATCCCTGGCAGTGCCCAAGGCCAGGTTGGACACTGGGGCTGGAGCAGCCTGGGACACTGGAGGTGTCCCTGCCATGGCAGGGGTGGCACTGGGTGGGATTTGAGGTCCCTCCCAGCCCAAACCAGTCCGGAATTCTGTGATTCCATTCATGCTCAGTTTTCCTGTATAGTCAATTGAGTTCATATTCTCATGAACTCATTTTTTCTCTCCCCACCCCTATCCCCATTTTTAAATTTTGTTTTTTTGTGTGTGTCTTTTGAAAGCTCTTCAAGATTTTTTTTGTTTTGTTTTGTTTTTGAAACTCAGTGTGGTGAAATATAAATTGTAAACACTCGAAAGCCCTGGTTGAATCAGGTCACCAGCTCAAATAGCTTGGTCTAAAGTCTGCAAAGTTACACATTACTACAGAAACTATATGATATGATTTAATCAACAGGTTGTTCTAGATTTCATCAGAGTAACCATAAAAAACATTTCCCCCAAATTTTCTACCTTCCTGACACTAAAAGGATTATTTTGATCCTGAAAATATTTACAAATTTCAGACTTTTAGTGACACCAACTCTACTTATTGTATTTTAATTGCTGAATGTAGCCAAAATAAATTATAGTTTCAGAAAGAAAAAACAGTATTTTCTTGCAGGATTTCATCTCCTGAAACAGAAAATCATTGAGGAGTTCCAGCAGTCCAGAAGGAGATCTGGGACTGAAGGAAGCACATGGGAATGGCCTCAGGATGGTGGGAAACAGACACCAAGCCTTCCAGACAAGAATCAGGAGTAAGTTATAGACACAATTTCTGCTTCATATCGTTGTCTCCACTAATTTTTCCCCATATAAAGCTTACAGTAATTTCACAATTATAAGCCACACCTGATTATAAGCCGCATATCCAGGTAGCTGGGCAGACCATGGGATTTGTCCATATATAAGCCGCATCTGAATATAAGCCGCAGAATCGCTGCCAGCAGGGTTTGGTGTCAGGTGCTCAAGTTGCAAACAGTTTTCATAGACCAGTGAAGCCTTTAAAGGCAGCCCCAGGCACCCTCCCCAGCCGGCTCTCACTTCCAGGTTGGCATTTCGCTGGGATTTGTCCATAAATAAGCCGCACCTGAATATAAGCCACACTACTGGGGTAGGCTGGATTCTTCAATGAAAAAGGTGCGGCTTATAATCGTGAAATTACTGTATTTGGTATGGAACATCTCTTATACCCTCCATAGGGTTCAATAGTAAATGGAAAAAAATTAAATCATTCCACTTAAAAGTTGACAAGTTCACCTCTTCCCACACAATTTGGGAAAGCCCAGAAAGATTTGAGCAGCTGAAGTTCCAGATTAGTCTGTACCAGCTGGCTCCTTCTGTAAGGAGGTGCCATAATTCACAATTATCCAGTTAAGAACTAGATTTTCACATCGATTTTATTTTCTTAGTAAGCACCAGATCCTATATGTGTATTTAATTCCCCATAGATGTTGAGTGCAAAATTATATTCATTTAATTTGCACCAATTTGTACTCTTCTTTATCTAATGGACAGCTCAGAATGGCTCTAGTTATTTTGCCAGGGACTATTTAGATGGACAAATGAAAATTCAGCTGATTTTCTCCCTCAACTGTCAGTTGCCAAGTGCAGGTTCCACAGAGTTTTTTCCCTGCAGTGTGTAGTAGGAATTGCACATAAACAATCAACTTGGAGTGGACTGAGAAATTTTGCCATCTGGCAAATAACTCACCCACAACCATTCTCTGCTGGATTTCACTACATAAAGATACAGAATTCCAAAAATAAATAACTCATCCCTTAGAATTAACTATCCCTGGGAAAAGCACTTCAAATTATTTCTCCCATAAGTAAATTACAAACATTTTGCCCAGAAATCAATATCTGATTATGTGTGCATACACACATTCATCTTCCATGCCTCTGGAAATAAACAGAGATGCTATTTTGGGGGAAGAAAAGGATGTCAGCAGGTTTCCTAGGACTCAATAATAACATTAAAAAAGCCCCAGTGATTCCTGTGACATCTGGCACAGCCAAGTGCCTCTCAGAGCACAGTGGCTGCATGGGCTGGAGCAATTTGGGGCAAAAGGGAGAGAACTATTTGACTTTTATAAAGTACAGCCATGTAACAGCTCCTGCTTGCAGGAGAAAGCAGGGTCCTGGTTTAGAACTCTGAAATGAGGGCATTAAGCAGAGGAGAGACCTGTTCAAGCCAATGGGCAATATCTTTGGACATTTTTGCATTTCTTATGTGAAACACACAATCGTCGTGTCACCTGAAGACATTCCTGTGTTTGGTTTGTGCAGACACAGCCAATTCCATGATGAAATCCAAGCCCTCCAAAGTGTCAGTGACTTTGCTATTTCCAACCTGCACTGATTTGTTTTGATAGAAATCTGTTTACTCTGCTTCGATAATATTCTTTATGGCCATGTTCAGGCTGAAGCCCCTAATTTAAAGTGACATTACATTAAGGTCTAATTCAAACTGGTGCCATTAAAGAGCAGAGCTGGACAGTCTAAAAAAAACTCGTTTGACAGAGGTTTACTGATGGGTGACCCTACCTCAGCTTATTTAGGAAAGAAAATTGATCGAGTTTAAAAACTAAATTGGTTTTCATGGCTCTGTATGATACAAATAAAAGAAATTGTGTAGTTAATTCACAGTGTACTGTGGGTACCAGTTGAGCCATCCAAACAGGAAAATTTGGAAATAATTTTTTATTTTTTGATTCACCTTGTTGGATTTGTGCCATCTCAACCTTTTGAAATCTCTATCCCTCCCCTTTGACTGATACTGGTTGTTGCATTTTCTGCCTAAGAAAAAAAAATGTTGTCCAGATAATACATATGACTTTTTTCTTCATAATTTGCAATTTATTACCTCTTCCTTAGAAGTGTTTTAAGCTAATGTAGCATTTTAATTAACAATTATTATCCATCTTGATGATTTGCATATAATTTTAAAACATGAAAATTAATATATTATTTTTAACAGAGGTCTCCAATTAAGCATGGAAAAATATTTAATTAGTTTAAAATGATAAATGAAAGCTACAGTAACCTAGAAGCTGAAAATGTCCTAAAACTAGAGAAGATCCCTAAATTCTATACACATCAGTGTAATCACAAGCTCTTGGAATTTTAAATTTCTATCCTCGTGGTTGCCTTTGATTGCTCTTATAGGTTAATCCAAATGGGTGAATTCAAATTATGAGGTTTAGAAAAATCAGATCCAAGTGAAAAAACTGAAATTCTTTGCTGATGCAACTTTTTCAGATTTGGGAATGGCATTTGAGTCCATGTAAAGCACAGACTCTGTGAGCAAGAATAACTTACACATAAATTGACCATTCTGCCCCTGGTCACACACTTTTCCAAAATCCTGATAGATCCATGATCCTGACTCCAGACTGCCAAAGACATTTCTGCTTTAATTAATAAAAACCTCTTCTTCTGGTATCTCCCCCATTTGATGCAATTACAGGAAAATTACTGAAACACAGCAGAGCAGAAATAAACCAGATGCAAGAACCAGGTGAAGGTGTGGAGAGCTCTGATGAAACACCAGCACCACACGTGGCTGATAAAGAAAAGCCTTTGTCACACGGTGATGTGAAGGTGCCAGATCCAAACTTTGACAAGCCATCACCCTGGGGAAGGAAATGTGATGAGCTGGGAGCGCCTCTCTGTGCTTCCTGTGCATGTCCTCACCTCTGGTAGGAATGAGCAATCCCCCTGAGCCACAGAATCCAGGAACAAAGATCTGTGTCCAGACACATTCCCATCAAAATAATGGCAGCCATGCAGTCACTGGAATATTTAAGTACCCTCCAGTGCAGCCAGCAGCTTGAGTTTGTTTTTTAAAATCAAGGTTTTCAAAACCTTTGAGGAGTATCTTACACACCTTTTGAGGAAGAGTATATGAGAAATTAAAAATTAAACCAGGAGTACAAATAAATGGAGGTGTGTAGTAGAAAAGTTATGCAATAACTATCAGAATGTCTGGTTTTACAGACTAGATGCACTTAACTTTGAGGTTTTTTTGTCAGATTCACTCTTTGATGAATAATGAATCAAGTACAATTGCAATCTTCCTTGTAGAGTTCAAAATGTTGCTGATATCTACCTTTTAACTCTTCTTCACAGTCACAGAGTAAGATTTTAACTGCCAGTATCAAATGTCCTTTTTTTTTTCACCTGCAGATATCACATATTTTATGAGCTCCTTGTTTTCTACCATAATTTGATGAACCATATTCTAAAACATGACAAAAGTGTGAATGTAGTCCTTGAACATTACATGCTCAGAATATGTAGCATCAAATGCGTATTCAAATATTTTAAATACTAATTTGTCCAATAAATTGCCATTAAAAGAACAATATTAAAATAAAACTCTACAAACTTGTTTCCCGAGTGGTTTCTGTCATCTCCCAGGCATCACTTCAGTTATGTAAATTGCCAAGTAGTTCAGTTTGGGTTATAATTTCTCAGTATTTTTCTCCAAAACATCACTATTTAAAATAATTACAGTCTCCTGCTCAATTGTTCTCCATGCAGTTTCAGTTATATAAGAAAGAATCATTCATAAATCCTCAGATTACTTATTTTCTCCAAAATTTGTCTCAATCTTTTGTGACAAAAGAACATTTCCATTCCATTTTGAGAATGCTTAAGAAAATCAGCAGGTTCCTGATCCTCCTTTTATATTCAAAATCCAAAGTTCTTCAGAAGAAAAATGCAAGTTTAGCAGAAAATAAAAAAAAAAGTTATTTAAACCACTGCCCTAATAGAGAACTGAGACATTCCTGCCCCTCCTTCTGCTCTGACTTGGGGGCCTGCAAAGCTGTTTCTCTAATATGCTCTCACCCCTCTCTCCCAGCTTCAGTACTGCAGGGTTTTTTCCCAGTTCTTATATACTTCACTCCAGAGGTGCTGCCACTGCTGCTGGGCCCAGCCAGGGGAGGGTCTGTGCTGGAGTGCCTGGAATTGGCCCTGTCAGATATGGGAAAAGATTCTGGATGTTTTTCTCAAAAGCCACACCTGTATCCCCCCTCCCTGCAAACCCCTCTCCCCAACCCCCAAAAAAAGCCAACCCTGCTACACGAATCTAATACTGCATGTGTGATCCATTTGATAGTTTAATTTTTCACATTCCTGAGAAGAAAATGCTTCGTAGCCACAACAAATCTGAACTTCTTCAATTTATTTCCTAGATCAACACAGCAAAATGTCTTGCAGAAAGCTGCCAGAACATTGCTGCTGGGCTTTTGAACATGCCTGGGGAGAAGTGGCAGTGGCATCAGTGCTGGCTGCTGGAGAGGTGTTTCTAGGGGGCAGATTGTTTCCTCCCCAAAGTCAAACACCTTCCAAAATACATCCTTCTGCCAGTACAGAATGAAATTGGATTTCTGACACTCCTCAAATATTCAGTCATGGATGTCTTTAGGTGGTTCTGTTGTTCTTCTGGAAGACACCTATCTTCTACTTATCATTGCTCTATGAACTGATGAAAAGATATCTGAAGTGGGCACTCATTTTTCGGTTCTATCCTATTCAGTTGGAAAATATTTTAAATAGCCCGTTATTTTTAAATGGACATTTCTTTCACCAAAGTGGAAGTGGTCTTACAGAGATCATTGGACAATATGAATGCTCTGCCTCAGTAAAGCACAAAACCTTCCTGGAACTTGTGAGCAAGAGGAATTTCATCCCCCAGCTTGGTGACCTACTGTACATCAAAGTGTTTATCCATGTGTGGCATAATGCAAATGTCTTTGGGGAACAACTAATGATGTGATTAAAGCATTCAATAGCATACTTGATGTGAAGAAGGGCTTTGTGACAGTATCCTTTAAGTATTTCCCTTAAAGATGTCTGTAGTGCCCAGAAATGGAAGCTCAAGAACTTTCTGAGCACAGCTTTTTATCCTTAAAGGGACTCCTTGGTGATACCTTGCATGAAGAAGACATCTAAAGAATTACAGTAATTTCATGATTATAAGCTGCACCTTTTTCATTGGAGAATCCAGCCTACCCCAGTAGGGCAGCTAATCATCAGGTGCGGCTTATTTATGGACAAATCCCAGTGAAATGCCAACCCAGAAGTGAGAGCCGGCCGGGGAGGGCACCTGGGGCTGCTTTTTAAGGCTTGGCTGGTCTATGAAAACTGTTTGCAACTTGAGCACATAACACCAAACCCCGCGCTGGCGTGATTCTGTTACTAACTCGTTACTTTGTCGCACACGGATCCTCCCTTAAAAAAAAAAAATTAAAAAATGCGACTTATATTTGGTTGCGGCTTATATATGGACAAATCCCGTGGTCTACCCAGCTACCCAGATGTGCGGCTTATAATCAGGTGCAGCTTATAATTGTGAAATTGCTGTAAATCTAATTACTGTGTTTTAAACAAAACTTTTAAAACTAATTCTCTCTATTGAGCCATTTTTGGCTGTGGCTAGATATATCTCAAAAAAAGGACACGTCCATTCGAAGTGTCCAGTGAGTAGACAAATTGCTTAAATTCAGCCTTGTTAATAAGGTAAGCAACCATGTCCCCGAACAGACTGGTGAGCAGCAGTAAAGTAAGGAAAGGCTCAAAGGCCAAGGATTCTTCAGGAATTTATTGGTCTGGGGGTGATTCCCGTATACCCGCCTTTTGTGCAGGGGTTCCTTTCTGCCCGGGATGGGGCTGCAGGTGCCAAACTCCAGTCTCAGTTCAGTAGATGCTGCTCTTTCTGGCTTTAATTTTCCCCCAATTGTACTAGTGATTACATAATACCATGATCAACACTTCCTGCATCCCAAAGGACTGGCAACAGATGAGTTTGCAGCAAATATAAATTGATTATTAACGCTCTCCAAATTCAGTGAATTCAGATCAGTGAACTGTTACAGTGTTAAATATCTTAACTTTCCATACTCACTTTGTCCTTTGACAACCTGAGAAGAGTATATTTAAAACATGGGATGTGATTAACTACTGCTGCAAAGGGTATTGGGACTGTCAGCAACAGCAGTCCTGAGGAAAGCAGCTCAGTCAGTATTTAGTTTACCACTTGATTTCCTAAGCATTTATTCCTACAGCAAAGACTGGACCATGCTGTAACATATGCAGTTAATTCTCAGTGGCGTGTTTTCCTTTTGCACCATTGCCTGCTTGTTTAGCTGCTAGCAGGCAGCAGAGGAATAAACAACACAGAGAAAAAAATAAAACAGAGAATCCTAAGATAGGCTTTGCCTTCAGCCAAAGGCTGGTTACCCTTACTGTGTTTAGAAAGAAATGAACAGTGGAAAAATATATTTATATCCCTGGAAATACTTGATTAAACATCACATCCATTATTGCATTATCCACACTAGAAATACCTTAACCTTAATTCTGAATATATTGGGACTAAGTGGGTCTTCTGGCTAGTGTTAAAAGATAACATGTTGGAAATGTGCAGAGCAGAACAGAACAAAATATACTAATTTTGATGTGCTGCATACCTGTGCTGTGACAACATATTCATCTGCTGAGACAAGGGAGGTGACTTTCAGAAAACAGCAATGAGCATCACTGCCAGTTAAGCCTGACCTTTGAAAGAAAGTATCAGGCCTTTCATCTTCAAGACTATATTTTGAAAGGCAATTAAAGGAAAAATAAGGAAAGAGTGACACTAACATGACAGCTGTTGAGGAGGATATAAACAAACATTTGCTTTTGACAGCAGAAATCTAGAGTTTAACAATTGAAGACTTATTAAAAATGAGAAGTAAAAGGTCTGTCTGTGTACTCTGCATCCCTGGGATATCAGAAACAGCTTTTAAAGGAACTTAATTGGAAAGAGATGCATTTAACTATCAGCTGGTACAACAGTAGCATTCCTAATTCACTTGATTTGGGACATGAAATCATATGACTGTTTAAAAAAAATTACCCATTTTGAATTAAATAATAGAGAATAGATAGGTTAAAACTCAGGTAATGGAGATAACAGTGTTGAGAGCAAAGCTCTCCAGGAAAGAGCACTGACAGTATTCTCTCCAGAGTAGCACTCCAGAACTCTCACTACCTCCCTACAGACTACACAACAACTTAAAGCACAGCATCTGACTGATGGTGCTCAAATTGGCAGTTTTGCTCAAGAAAATCCTATTTGATCTGCTTGTTGGAAAGAAAGCAGTGGACCTTCTATGTGTGCAAAATCTATAGGCAAGTCTCTACAGGCAAATGCCATGAGCTGGCAGAAAAAAGCTGGGGAGCATAAGACTTGCCCCATGCAGATAATCATTGAATCCCAGGATGGTTTGGGTTGGAAGGAACATTAAAGGATATCTCGCCTGCAGCCCCTGCCATGGCAGGGACACCTCCAGTGTCCCAGGCTGCTCCAGCCCCAGTGTCCAACCTGGCCTTGGGCACTGCCAGGGATCCAGGGGCAGCCACAGCTGCTCTGGGCACCCTGTGCCAGCCCTGCCCACCCTGCCAGGGAACAATTCCTGCCCAAGATCCCATCCATTCCTGCCCTCTGGCACTGGGAAAATGCTACACTAGGTCTCATCCTAAAGTCCCATTTCAGATTGCCTCATTTCACTAAAGACATCAGAACAGAAACAAAGATGAAAGTTAATAATCTCTTCTCCCTCTTCCTCCCCTCTCTCCATCCAGGAAAAAAACCACAAACATTCCTTTAGGGATTTAACACTTCTGTAGCTGTATTTCTCAGCTACTGGTAACAAAGACTGAAGTTTTAGATTGGCATGACTCAATCAACTTCTGTGAGAGATACCGAGCCTGAACTGCTGCCAGATCAATTGTTGTTGTTGTACCCAGCTCTGCAGTTTTGTACTTCTAATCAGTATTCAACAACAACAGGAAATCCCTGAATTTTCTCACTGGATGCTCTGGGTGGGACCATCAAAAGAAAGCAATTCTGTCTTCTTGATAGGAACAGGGATATTACACTACAGGTCATAAAGGTTTCTGTTAGCAAATCAAAGAAGCTTCACGAATGGACTCACCCATTTCCAGCAGCAGGTCTGCAGGTGCACAGGGATGCTCAGTGAAACCTTGCCCCATATTCCTGGAAGAATATAAAAAAGGCTTTGAGGACACCAGCACAGCACATGTCTAGATCTTCTGACCCCAATTTGACCAAGATCTAGGAGGGAACAAGTGGTGCTAGACAGAAGGCAGCTGGACTTGGAGACCGACAGATGTTTCATGGTGTGAGAGAAGCAGTTTGGCAGAGGAGCAGAACTCACCCCACAGAGAAGTGCTCCAACGCTGACATTTTCAGAAGCACTATCTCCTTCCAGCAGCTCCAAGAAATCTCCTGAAAAACAGCAAAACAAGCCTTTCATTTTTTCAGTTGCTCAGCCATCTTCCCCCAAACTGCACATGTAAGAATACTGAGGTAGAAAGTGTTTTTATATTGATTGTTTTTTCCTCTTTATATTTGACAGCTGGAGTGTTAAGACAGAATTTCTGAGTAAATTAAAGCAATAACAAAATTACACAGGGCAGCTGTTTCAGCTATTTCCACAGAGCAATGCTCTTTAGAAGAGCTAATGAATCTAATGGAATCTAACAGACACTGCCAAAGCAGCAATAAGTGATTTAAAATGTAGGGGAAAGTCTCATACAAACAGCCTCACCAAGCACTAAATGAAGTAACACAAAACTCTTGGGGCTTCTCACTTTTAACAAAAAATCAAATAGATCTCTGTTCATTTATTACAGTGGTGCCCACAACCTCTCTCCAGTACAGGACCTGTCAGAATTTCTATTATCCTTCTCATTACTGAAGTGTTTTTAACTTGCCTAATTACAAATGTGCTTGAGGCTGTAGCTTGCTTTCACTTACTGCCTGGTTAATCCCCATTTCCCATTTCATTCAAATTTTGAAATTACGTTTTTGTTTATTCTATGCAAAAGAATAAAGATGAGAGATTTGTTTAACTGCTGGAATTCTTTGATTTTTCTGTAAATGTTGCCAATAAAAGCTGACATGTGGGAAATGTTTCACTGCAAATCATTCAAATGGGGCAAATTTGTTTTTTTTTTCTGGGGGAGGATGTGCTGCCCCTCCTCAGCCAGCTCTGAGGGGGCAATTTGGGCAATAACCCTGAGTGTGCTCTTGTGGGGGCTGAATGTTTGTTTTATAGCACTCCTGGGTTATTTTCATTCCTTGCAGGGATCATGGGGTGCAGGGAAGCCCCAGACAGGATGGAATTGAGAGGGACCAAACTTCCCAATGCTTTAGGAAAGCCCCTGTCAGAGCCAACACAGCCATACCCTGGGCAGCACTGATTTCACAACAAAACAAACCCAGTCAGGCTCTCGATGAGACTCGTGAGGTTCTAAAAGCGCTTCATTCCCAACAACCTTCCATGTTCTGCCTTCCCTGGATTTGCAGCTCTGACTCCTCAGTGGCTTCAAAAGGCTGCCAAAGCACTTTGAATCAGTCTCCTGAGTGGAATTCTTGCAGAGGGATGAACTGTGCCCTCCTCTTCCTCAAAGGAGGCCAAAGCCTTTTGGTGAGGAGCCATTCATGCCAGCCAGGGACAGGAGTGGAAAAATTAAACTCTGTCAAATAAAAAGTCAGATTTAAACTTCCCATTTAGGTACATATTATATTATTGACTTTTGGCAAATATTGAAATGAATTCTCTATATATAATGTTGGAAAACTTTACTGCATGAATATAGTTTCTTTTAGTTCTGCTATTAAAAAACCTAGAAATAGTGTAATAAATATATATTCTTCTTGGACTATAACATGGTGAGGTAAAAAGCTTTTGTTCATGTAGCTAACTCAGAGAATGGTAAAAACATAATCAGGAAATTCTTCACATTCTTGGATTTTGGGTGACAGACACCAGAACCCCAGGAAAGGAATTTATTGATAATGGATATCAGGGAGTAAAAACAGGATTGAGCCACAAGAAGAAAAAAAAAAAGTTGATTTACAGGCTGGGGGAAAAATATTTTGAATAATGCATAAATATGAATACACAACATGTTGATGCATTTAAAGAAGTGTTTTCTAAGTTAGGGTGTGCTCTTGGCTGAAGGCCAAGCACCTGGCCATATTAACACTTTGCTTTATTGTTTGTCTCTTATTGTCTTTTATTAAACCTTTTAAAATTTACCAGGAAAGTGAACCTCATTTTTCACATGTTTTATCTCCTCCCCATGAGGGGCTACAGATCTTCCTTAGGAATGGCTGGAGTTCCTGCTCTCCACTTCTGATGAGTGCGCACAACGGGATCTTCACCCATGCACTGTGCCCTCTCAGCCATGCTCTGCCACCCAGTTTGCTGCACTGGGTGTCTCAGGAGAGCAAATTCTCTGACAAAAGAGAGAGATTTTGTATTTTCACTCATCATCCCATCAGATAAATCACTGATTTCCTCATAATTCAAGGTTTTTCCTTCTGATTCATATCCAATGTAAGAAACAACAATCTTTTCTTCTGTTACTGAAGCATTTCTGTGACAGTCTTTAAAGCAAGATTTTTCATATCTCCCATCTATTTAATGCTTATTGTAGGAGAAGGGATTACAGGCAACCTCACCCCTGATGAGTCACAGCTGTGTTAATTACCAAAAACAGCCTAACTCTTAACAGGTCACAGTTATAGCCAATAAGGATGAGTATGATAAAAGGGTGGTCAGGGGAGGACCTTGAGAGATGAGAAACTGAAAGAACTGAGGAAAGGAAAGGTGAAAAGAACACCAAAGTGAGTGGCCATTTCACAGAGCTGTACCTACAGCTCCCAGGCATCCTGCTGGGACAGCTACTGCAATTTCCAATTTGTGAGGTGAATAGGTGAGAGAAGTTTTGGACAAGTTCTGGACAGATGTGCTTCCATCACCCTTACAAACATCAATCAATTGCTCTTGATAAAATTAGAGATACTCTCCTGAGCTAGAAAATTTAGGAGGGGTCTAAACAGAACCATAGCCTGAAAAATGTGTCAGGGGCAGGAAATGAACTGGAATGAACCTGCCCAATCCATAGGGAAGTTGTATTCAGTGCCAGCTGGTGAAATTTCATTCTGAAAAAAAATAACAGGAGCAATCCGAGCCAATGACACTCAAACCCTTCATTTAAATGAAAGCTATCCCTAATTTAGGAATGAGGGAGAGGACTGCACTGACCAAAGAGAACAGAGAATTGCTGCTGTGAGGGGTGTGCTGTGAGGTCAGGCAGAATTCAGCAGGGAAAAGCCAGCAGTCTGAGTCTGCAAGGGAATCCTGCAATGGGAACCTGCTCTAGGTGGTCAGTGAGGAGTTGGAGTCTGTAAGCCAAGTTGTGAGCAAGAATAAAAGAATAAATAAATGTTTTCCTGTTGTTGAACAAGAGTGTGTGTCCTGTCTCATTTCTATCCCTAACGTGAGCCCTCCTGAAACAATTACAAGCATTCATCAGTGACCAAACATCATTTCAGTTAGAGCAAATGATTTCAGATCTAAGAGATTAAACTTAAAGGCAGGTTCTCCTTTTTAGCTTGACATTTCAGTCAGATTTAACTTCTAATGTTTACATTTCTTGGGCAGAATTTATAGTATTTAATTTAGTCTGCTCAGGCACAAACTAACTGGATCTGAGCACAAAATATGCTTTCATGCCTTGCATTTTTTATTACCTTTTTAATCAGACACATGGCTGTATTTTTTTACAAATTAGTTTCATTCATTTTTCCAAGGAAAGCTGCTAACAAATTAGTTTCATTCATTTTTTCCAAATGAAGCTGCTATTTTGCTCAGATTCAGACACAAAACCAAGTAGAGTAATTTCACAATTATAAGCCACACCTGATTATAAACCACACCTCCCGGTAGCCGAGTAGACCACGGGATTTGCCCATATATAAGCCGCACCCGAATATAAGCTGCACCCTTTTTATTTTTTTAAGGAGGATGCATGTGTAACAAAGTAACAAATTAGTAACAGAATCACTGCCAGCTGGGTTTGGTGTCAGGTGCTCAAGTTGCAAACAGTTTTCATAGACCAGCCAAGCCTTTAAAGGCTTTAAAGCCCCAGGCACCCTCCCCAGCCGGCTCTCACTTCCAGGTTGGCATTTCACTGGGATTTGTCCATAGATAAGCTGCACCTGAATATAAGCCACACTACTGGGGTAGGCTGGATTCTTCAGTGAAAAAGGTGTGGTTTATAATCGTGAAATTACTGTAGTTCTGTGAGTTGACAGCTACAGAGCCAAGCAACATCTGCAGTGGTTGAGATTACACAGAATATATCAAAAGGCAGAAGTGCTGTTCCATAGACCTTTGAATCATATTGGCAATTTGGACTATAATTAATAAATAATAATCTCAGCATATGCTCCAAGTTGTGGCCCTGAGCAAGCACACATAAAAGATAAGCTTAGTTACCATGTAAATAAAGGGAAATTATGTACATGTCTTTAAGGGATTTTGTAAGCAAGGTTTGGAAATTTGATTAATATCTAAATAGCTATACCCAGCAACATGCTAATCAGATGCCAATTACTTACTAAAACAGTTGCATTTATAATGTTAATTGAAACTAAACTTGCTATAATGATTTATTAATCCTAGTTTTCAAACTCTTTAATTATCTTACTCGTAGAAAGACCACACTTGTGATTCAAGTGGTTCCATTAAATTAACATCTTAAATAGGAATGCTGAGAGAATTTATTCAAGAGCTGTGTCATTCATAAAACCCATATACTTTTATCATAAAGCCAGTGTCTTAATTTAATTTCTCTTTAGAGGTAGGAAGTGAGCAAATACTCTGTGTTTAGAATATTAATCCATACTGAATTCCCACAGAATTGTGTTCAAATTTCAGTATTGCAGATAAACAAAGACTGGCTGTTCCTGATGTTATGAAATCACCTGGTCTTTTTAATCACTGAACCTTGATCTGGTCTTGATAAAATTATAAATTCTGATTTGTTAAAAAACCAGTCATGGGAGGCCACCTGAATAGAACAGTGTTTTAGTACATGCTAAGCAAAGTCCAGATTTAATAATTAGAATAGATTGTTCTGACTTCTCTATTATAGCCTAAATTCTGATAAGTCACTATTAATATGTAACTGTCATGCAAAAAAAGATACTTGTGATTTAGATAAATGGACATAATATGGGAAAAAAAAAAGAGAGAGACTGAAATTTTAATACACTGACCATTTACCCTGAAGGAAAAGTTTCAAACCTCTTTTCTTTAAATCTAAGTCAAAGAGAATTTTTAGGGATTCCATTTGAAATAACAGACCTTGAGTTGCTCCCTGGGTGGGCTTCAGTTTATTTTATTCCAAGTGTGACCTAATTTTAGTGCATTTTGCAGTCATAAACACTGGGAGAGGGCATTCCAAAGACACCTTCATCTGTGATGCACAAAGCCTGGCCTCAGAAATCCCAGGAAGCACCTGCTGAACAAACATGTTCTCTTCCATAGCAGAAAACCCAAATTATCTCATTAAATCCTCTCACAATGTTCCCTGCCCTTCAAGTTCATGACTAAGCTGAGCACAGATGCAACATCAACAACCTCAACAGTGAAAACTTCAGATTCTTGGCTGATCATATCTGTGCATCCTCCTCCAAAAAAATTGCCTCTGTAGAAAGTCAAGCATTTTTGCTTTGAGGTCTCATGAAAAACTAAGGGAGGCCTTGCAGGGCCTGAAGGAGCTGCAGGAAAGATGGAGAGAGACAATTGGCAAGGGCTGGAGGGACAGGAGCCAGGGAATGGCTGCCAGTGCCAGAGGGCAGGAATGGATGGGATCTTGGGCAGGAATTGTTCCCTGGCAGGGTGGGCAGGGCTGGCACAGGGTGCCCAGAGCAGCTGTGGCTGCCCCTGGATCCCTGGCAGTGCCCAAGGCCAGGTTGGACACTGGGGCTGGAGCAGCCTGGGACACTGGAGGTGTCCCTGCCATGGCAGCGGTGGCACTGGATGGGCTTCAAGGTCCCTTCCAACCCAACCCAACCCAACCCAACCCAACCCAAACCATTCCACAATTCTATGATTTTTTGACTCCCTATTAATTTCAAAGTGTTTTAGATGTGGCTCCATCAAAAGGACTCTAAAAATCTGTGCAGTGGACAGCAAGTACAGTTCCTTAGCAACTAATTAGTGAAGAAGAAATGAATGACAGAAAATGTTAAGAGTTTGTTAAAAATTGTCTAAACCTTGGTAAGAAGAGAAATCTTCAATGAAAATTGATGAATGAACTGGGTGATGCTGCCCCTGTGCCCAGCCCTGGAGGCACCTCTGGGGTGCTGTGTCCAACTCTGGATCCAGGAGCTCCTGCAGCAAGGCCAGCAGAGGAATGGAAGGTTGGACTGGCCACTGCTGCTACAGCAAAATCATCTCTGGTTCAGCAATGGACAAGGGGAACAAAGAATCAGAAGCCTCTTTGAGTTTACTGATCAATCGTGGCATATTTAATAAATGCACTGGACATCCTCCTGTCCATTAGATCATATTCTGTTTTCTTTAGTTTCTTCTTTTCTCACTGAGCAACAACAGACAAGCATAACTTTCATAAATCAGCTTCATTTGGATTTCAGTCACCAAAAAGGAAAGAATTGTAATTAGCTGTGATAGCATTAGACATTTGAAACAACTGCCATCATCCAGAGATAATGCTCTTGAAGGAGCTGTGTCTGTCTCATGGAAGGCTTTGGGCTGGCAGCGACCTGAAAGCTCCTCCAGAGCCACCCCTGCCATGGCAGGGACACCTCCACTGTGCCAGGCTGCTCCAGCCCCAGTGTCCAACCTGGCCTTGGGCACTGCCAGGGATCCAGGGGCAGCCACAGCTGCTCTGGGCATCCTGTGCCAGCCCTGCCCACCCTTAGTTGCAGAAAATTTTTTCTTTGTGTCCCATCTAAATCTTCTCTCTTTCAGTTTAAAAGATTTTATCAAAGAAGGTCAGGAGGAAAAATAATTTGTTTTGCCTGTGACATACTGCAAAGAGCTTCTTATTCTGAAGAGTAGATTATATTTTAAAAATTGAACCAGATTTAAATTAACAGTCACCTTATCCTGCTTTATTACTTCAATATTTCTTCATATGTAAATCTAAATTCCAGTAAAAAAATCATGGCTCATATCCTCCCTGTAAATGTTGATATTTTCACCTGAAATGGTATAGTCACAAGAAAAATCTATTCCGCTCAGACACATTATGTCTAAAAATATATAAATTATGAATAAAGCACTGCATTAAATATTCCAAGAAATCTCAGTGTAACTGTGGATACAAATACACTCAGAGCACTAAAATTCCAAGAAACTGCCGAGAAACCATAAGGTTTACATTAATTTGCAATGTGTTGTCTCCTTACTAATGTACTTTCCTTCTTCCACTGTCAAAGAGCTCACAGAAAAAAAATAGCTTTTAAATTGTTTTCTTTCTAAAGAACACAAAATATTGCTGTTAAAACTCAGTCAGTGGTAGAATGATGCTCAACACACCATTTTAATAAAAAAATGTGATTTCTCCTGACTCAGTCTGGTACTGGAACCAGCTGCAGGTTCCGTTCTAGGTTTTATACCCATGGAAAGAGCAAAGGTTATCCAACCATGCTAATAAAGGAGATTTCTCATCCTGACTGTGCAGCTGAACAGCTAATATCCTCTCCTAGGAGGAAGATCACTTGAACACACGAGCAGGCTGTGCCCTGCTGGGATGGAGCCGAAGATGATGGATGGAGGGTTGGGGTTACAGAAGCGTGGGAGAGACAGAGCCCTGTCAGATCCACTGCAGCTCTGCAATGAATTAGGGGCCCAAACAACACTGAGATAATTGAGGTTACACATCCAGCTCACACAAAGGGCTCCACTGCATCCCCATGGGCCTCCTGAGCTGCTCAGTGCTGCTGCAAATCAGACTTCAAAAAATGTGTGTGGAGTGGGAAAGAAAAAACCAAAATGTGACTGTAAAAGGATTCGCCATCTTAAGCCAAGACTACCAGAGGGAGAGACAGAAAGATGGGGAAATCTTCAAAGAGCACTGCTGAGCTGAGCAATAAGTGTGGAATGCAAGGAGTAAAACACCCACAGCTGACAATCTGTGGATTTGACCACACCAACAGCAGCTAAAGGGGAAGGAGAGGTTTGATTCTTGCACTTGCACACTTTGTTTACAACATCCTGAAAAGAGATGCTCAAATAAACTCCAGTTGTTATTCTTATTAGCTTTATCGTTAAAAAAAGCATGAGTTAAACGCATTAATTGGATGACAGAAATTTAAGTGAGACAGGAAATTTCCAAATTTACAACTTCAACTTTCAGGACAAACTTGCCCAAAAGATTTGTTAAAAGAACAAAGCACAGCTGTACTTTATAAACATGAATTCTTTCTATGATGGCTGCACTTCTATTAATTGTAGACTAGATCCAGTATTCTCCAGTGTTTTGTGCATTTATTGCAATTCTTTTTGCATTTGCCCTCATTCATTATACTAAACATCCAGTGTATGTAGTGGAATTTTTAAATTGCTTCAGCCCAAGAGCAATCATTATATAAAGATGTCCTCAGGGTACTGAAATATCTACAGCACCTCCTTACATCTACAGGAGATGCAAACAGACACTGTCTCATGTAAAACTGGATTTTATTTCTGTTCAAGAAGGAAACAAATGTGGCCTCTGGGTATCAATATTAAACAAGGGCCACTGGCAGACAAGTAAAATCACAGAATTATGGAATCCCAGA
>VRYO01002410.1:1164921-1179686 GCA_009812075.1 Sialia sialis
AAAAAATTAAAAAAAATAAAAAATAAAAAAATAGAATCATTCCAGAGCATTTGTTTGCAATGGGCTAAAACATTGGGAATTTCTTTCTTTTATATTACTCCTTTCAAGTTTTTTTACTTTACTTTAAAATTCACACATGTGTCTATATTCATCCAAAATGACACAGTGCATGTAAATGCTCTGGAGAATGGCTTCTCTTTGCCCTTTGCCAGCTGCAGTTCTCAGCAATGTGTAAATGAGATGCAAAGAATAAAACCTGTTTGTGAAATAGATAAAAAAGAATGTGCACAGTTTTATAAATGGCCAATACTTTTTCTCTTCAGCATTTCAAGAAATGCCACACAAGAATTTGATTTAAAGGGTTCTCAAGGCAGTTTTCAGAAGATTTAAAAATCAGTAACATCTCTAAAAACATATATCCACATGTAATTTTGTATTCATAATAGGATATATATGTTCAAGGTGTACACAAAAGTGAAGCACAAAGCAACCAAAATTTGTCAGTCTATCATCTCCACTGATATTAAAATTCACAGTGATAAGAAATAAACAAACAGAAGGTGTGTCTTCTGTGGGATGGAAAGCTCAAACTGAGAAAAGTCTAGAAAGAAATCTGGAAAAAAATCTGAAAATCTGTCTGTTAAAAAAGTACAAGAACACTTTTTTCTAAGGGTTATTGTAAGAGATAAAGCAGCTCTGAATTATGGTCACACACACAAAACTTCACAAGGCCAATTCTGTGCCTGGCAACACTCTTTGGAAAACTTTGGAGAGAAGCTTGTAATCAGGATCTGGGAGCAGGTCTGGAGAAAGCAGTTTGATCCTCATATGTTCAGATGTGGGAGAGGGATAGATCAGACCAAAACCAAGCAGATATTTAAACCACCTGCAGAACATATATTTTTGATGCTCTTCTTAGGTTTCTGCTTATTCCCAAGGTAAATAAAGGATAGGAGATGTGGAAAGGTCTAGAAGAGATAGAAGGACCAAGAAGATGAGATGCAAGAACACAAACTCATCCAAAAAACCCTATCTATACCCTGCAGTGTTCAGGCCATGTCAGGAAAATGGGAACCCTGAAAGGACATGGAACAATGTGAGGCTGTAGCACATCCAGGAACACAGTGCTCTTTTTTCAGATTTGCTAAAATTAACTTTTTTTTTTGAGGGGGTGGAAGAGTATTAACAATGTGATTAATCTGTATTATGACTGTTGGTTTGTTTGGGTTTGGTGGGGGGTTTTTTGTTTGTTTGTCTGTTTTTGTTTGTTTGTTTGTTCGTTTTGTTTGTTTGTTTTATATAGGACAGTTGGGAGTATGGAGAGTGATGGAGAAAAATAATATAAATTACAAATAATATTGACAATTATGTGATAAGTTTCCTAATGAGTTTTGTTGTCTATATTTCATGGCATAGCCTTCAAACACTAATTCATGCAAAGATTCAAAGCTCAGAGCTCATCTATCATTAATAACTTTGTAGAACTGGCAATTACTAATATGTGCACAGTGCCATTTTACTTTATCAAAATGTCCTCTTAAAATTAGGCTGTCTGAAGTTCCTGATGTGCAAATTAAGCATCTCATTTATCTTGCCTGGTCTTCCTGGCTGGCCTGATCAGTCCAATATTATTAGGCAGGCAGAGAGGGAGTGCTAAATGTGAAACAGCAATCTCTCCAAAAATCTCTGAAAGGCAGCAGAACAGCCAAGTAGAAGGTCAGAGGTCAGCAGCCTCAGTGAAGTGAGAAGAATGAGAACATTCCCAGCCTGAAACCATCTTATTTTGTGCAATTTCCAGGAAGCTTTTGTATCTCCTGATCAGGAATTTTCCTACATCATCCAATATCATATTCCACCACAAGGTACTGTCGAGCTGTTGTTATTTGCACCAATGATGTGCTCAAGGAAGAGAACTGCCAGAACTTTCCAAATCTTTGCTCTCAGATGGGGCTACCAGATCCTAAAAGGGAAATTAAAGCAAGTTAACATCCCTGGCTGACAGCTCCATCATCAAAATGTGTGGCTCCTAACTAGATACAAAGATTAGACTGAGCACACAGCAAGAGGGGAAGGCAACAGAGACAGGACAGATGACTAAAAATTATTTTCCTCCTTAATTCTGTGGTCAGCTTGTTTCTTCAAACTCATCTTTAAGGAGGGAATATCTCTGAAAGCAGACAAACCTCCCTGGTGTTATTTTTTGCAGAACAGAACCTACCAAATCCCCTTGCTAGAGTAACTGCTTCCACAGAGAAAAGTCTGTTTGGAATTAAACTAAACAGACATCACTGAAGTTAAAAAGATTTTGCGGTCCTTGGAAGTTTAGTATCAAATTTAAACAAAAAGTAAACCACAGTATTGGGTGCTGCTCCCTGTAATTCCACTGCAGTCACTTCTCACACACCACTTGTGAGCACAGTTCCAACAGGTGCAATTGCAGGAGATAATGACTTGGTTAGCTATTCAAACTTGATAAATCTATCAGCTCTAATAACTCCTCAAGAACATCTAATATAGCAGCATTTCATTACTGCTTTCAACATTCTCGATATTTTGTGAGCATAAATAGATGGAAATGCTTTACGTCCAGTTCCTTGCCCTGTGGAATTGAAAGTAGGTTAGAGAGAAAAGTTTAGCAAACAGTTTCTGAGGAATATTTTTGATTAATGTTAACAATGACCTGGCACTTGGATAGAATTAAGGAAAAAATGTGCAAATTTACCATGCTTAAAGACTGCATTATCTTGTCATATTGCTTCAAGAATATCCTCTGCTTTCTTTTTCCTTCTGTCATAACCTCCACTGTTGCCTTGTCCTCCTTTTCCTTTGTAGAATAAGATAATTTACAATGTACCTTGCCATTTATGAACCTATCCAAAATATATGAAATCTCTCTGGGACCAGTAGTTCTGGCTGAGAAGAATGAAGAGAAGCTGGCACAGAGGAAAGCTGGCACTGTGCCCTCCTCAAAATCTGGTCATTTATTCGGAAGCTGAAACAAAAATTGTTGGGCCCTCAGCTCTCTTGTGAGGTATGGATCTTTCTCAACACTGGCCATGAAGCCTTCCCATAAATCATTTGGAGCTGTTCATTTACCTACTTTAGAAAGCTCTTGGCAGTAATGACTCCTGGAAACAATGGATCTGACAGCAAAGAGAAAGCTTCTGCAGAGCCCAAAGACTGGGATGGAGAAAAACTGCCACTGTCTTCCAAAATTGCTTCCAAAGTGCTCAGGGCACTTGGTTTTTAGGCTTCCTATGTCAAGGCCTCTCAAAGAGGATGATATTCCCAGAGACTGGAAATGATGACTTTGAGGGTTCTCAAACTTACAGCAACAATATCATAGTCTGAGCTGAATGGCTTCATTAATATCACCATCTCTCTTACCTTTACTCCAGATATGAGTCTAATTATGTTTAGCTTGGTTTAATTAGCTGTATTTCTGTCTGAAGAGGATTCTTAATTTATTCCTTTCAGAACTTTATCTTTCTTTTGAAAGAAACAAAATTGAAGCTGCTTTAATTAAGCATTTTCTGTGGGGGAGGTGCAAACACACACAAACAGCCCAACTTAAAAAAACATATGAATTATTTAATGGATAAAAAGAGCTCCCTGTAAGGATGGTGAGGCACTTCTAGGTTGTCCAGAGAAGCTGTGGCTGCCCCTGTATCCTTGGAAGTGTTCCAGGCTAGGTTGGACAGGGCTTGGAGCAACCTGGGACAGTGGAAATGGTTGAAACTAAATTATCTCTAAGGTTCCCTCCAACCCAGGCCATTCTGGGGTTCTGTTACTATGCTGCCAGTCCATCTGAGAGCATTGACAGGACCATGATGATCACAATGTGGGGGAATGCTAACCCAGCCATACATAATCCAACCACAGGCACAGCTGACACGCTGTACAGGAGGTCAAGAAAAGTTGGTCAGGAATTCAGCTGGAGCTGTCCTGGCTGTTACTGACATGGGTGTTTCACTGGGAGTGATCACAATATAAAGATAAACAAAGCATCTTGAATACTTCATTCATTTTCAGCTCTGTATAGATCTGTAAGCCAGCCAAATACAGAGCTGGATAAAAAACAACGTGTCATATAATATAGTTTAGAGCTGAAAGAGCTGCAAACATAGAACCCTCCTGTTTGAAGTGTCTGTATATCATGTACACCACAGAGGAGGACAAAAGATCAAGGTAATGGGCTGAGTTACAGGCACAATGCTCAGAACTTTCAATAGAAAGACTTACCTTAAACCCAGTATTAGTGTGCAACAAAAAAAATCAATTCCTTCTGTTTACCTGTTCTGTGTTATTTTCTAAATGTTTTAGTGAAAGGCTTCAAGCTGAGAACTGCAGAGAGCTACAGCCTTAAAAACTTCTAAGAGCACCAATACATTTTCAGCCTGAATTTCAGCGTAGCCAAGACTTGCCAATCTGCAAACTTCTCCCCAGTTTTAGGTGGCCATAGATTGATACCATTTGGGAAAAGTGCAAAGTTCCTTGATTCCCTTTTAGCTGTTTTCTGTCAGGAAAATTTGAAACACAAAGGAAGGAAAGAGTAAGATTGTATTTGAGAACACTTTAATTTCCTCACTTTCATGTCTGACTGTGCTCTGTGCATTAAACAAGATCCCAAAATGGTTTATTCTCTCATTCTCTGATGAAGGAGGTCCTTAGGTAGTTTCGTACTTTCATCCTCTATGAAGTACCTTTATTTTGTTTGATCTGTCACAATATGCAAAAGAAAGACAAAGAACATGGAAAAAAAAGGCAAGAATTGCAAAGCTCCTTACAACCTGCTGCAATTCACTGTCTGTCTTGCACAAAATATATATAAAAAAAAAATTTGTTTTGAGATAAATATAGCTGTTTTGAGTATCCCATTATGCCAAAAGAACACAAGGTAGATTACACACATGACAGGGCTTAAAAACTCAATATTCTTTTAAGCCTGATTTGCACATAACTGTGAGATTAGTGAGAAGTTAAAAATATTTTTTCTTCATTTATCATTATTCCTTTAGTTTTCTAAAGACTGACAGCCTCAATACTTTGAAATGTTTTTGTTTCAGAGGCAGAGGTAGCCCAAGGCTCCTTCTCTGAAGATATTCCACCCTAACTGGATGTGCTCCTGTAAAAGCTGCTCAGGTGTCCCTGCCTTGGCAGGAGGTTGGTGCAGCTGAGCAGAGCCAGGCTCTGCTGCAGTTTCAATACATGAAGTTGTGTTATCAGATCTCTTGCCCATCATACTTTGAAAAGGGGGGGAAAAACAACTAAAACCCATCAAGTGAGAGGCCTGCCTGTGGCCAGGTGTCACGTTCCACACAACCTGAGCGGGGCTCAGGATGGTTCGTTTGACCACAGGGTACAAAAGACAACAGCAAGAGACTAAGGTTTTGTTCAGCAACAAGCAGCAAAGCAGTTTATTGAGGGTAAATAATTCAGTTTTGGGGTATGGTAAAGGAGAGAGAGAGAGATACGGGGCAGAGAAGGGAGAGGGAGAGAGAGAGAGAGAGAAAGAGGGATATAGCTACCAACAGATGGGATGTCATCCTTGGATCATCCATCGACGTCTTCCATCCCTTGGGAGAAAGAGTTCTCCAAGGGTCTCCTCAGAGGGTGATAATTTTATAGTTCATTTCAAGGCAAGTGGCCGCTGGCCAAAAGGTGGGGAGATTTATGGACTATTGTGTTCATGGGCCTGTGGATTCGAGAATCAGATGCAGCACAGAACACTACAACCAGTACTCCACTGGAGAGCAGTGTACCATGGAGGCAGCGTTGGCAGGCACAACACAGTCCCTTGGCATCCACCTTAGCTAGGCCAGCAACTCCACAGTGAGAGGTGGGGTCCTGAGGGATCCCGAAATCTCAGTCTCTGACGGTGATTGTGAGGCAATTCAGGCAATCTTCAGACCGACTCTTACACCAGGGCAGTTCCCCAGTGCTCCTCCCTGGCTCACTCTGCATGGTTCCCTTTTGCATGCTGGGCTCTCTCTCAGGGCTTTGTCTCAGAGCTCTGAAATGGGGCTGAGGCGTCCTGCCCCTTATCCTGACCTGGCACTCCAGGCAGCCTGAGATGAGGGCAGATGGAATCTGAGCTCTGAGCTCCATCTCCTGTGTTCCTTATTCTCTGTGCTCCCTCAGAAATTCATCTCGCAGAGGTTTTAAATGCCCTGCCTCATTATTAGCAAATCTGTACCACGCTGCAACTGTTCTCACTTTCTGAAAGAGCCTGAGGTCCTGCACCCTCTGACAACACACCATGTGGAGTTATTTTCTCTCCCTTGCCTAGTTAAGAGGTTATTGATTGCCACTCACACGCTGTAATGAATGGTTTTCCACTGCCCACATTTGCATTCCTTCTGGATTTTAGCCTCTAGTTCTTCCCTTCCCTCCGATACTGTTGTAATTTGCAATGTGTGTACTGGTGTGAAGGTCAATACACTTTGCTGGACACCGCCTCAGTGATTTATTTTCACATCTCCTTAACTAAATCCTCGCAGTGCAGAGTTTTTTTCAACCAATGCCAGCAAACTACCATCCCAATTCCTGCCAGCTTTGTTGTGTTAGTGCTGTTTGGTGAGTACATTCTCTCAGAATTCACCCCTTTGTTTCACTGCTGGTTTTCAGAATCAGGTCTTTATTAACCATCATTTCCTTCTGGAGATATTCTTCTGACCTTTTGGCATGAACTTAAAATTTTCTCTTGCCTTAGAGTTTACCAAATTTCCCCTTGGGCACTCCCAGCCTGCATGATTAATGCTGGTGAGTGAAACCACTCCTATTTATCACCTTGCAAAAAAATTGTAAATCCCCTCTTTAGGTCACTAAATTGGCCAATATATGTCATGATGTGAGCTGTACCATGGAATTTAAAAAAAAAAAAATAAATCAGAGTATCAACAGAAAAACAAAGGTAACATGCAATAAGAATACAGCGCAGTGATCTACCAGCTGAGACACCCTCCAGAGCTCAAGTTTACACCACACACAGACTAAAAAAGGCAGAAGATTTAGTCCAGAACTGCTACAGAAAACCTGCAAAGACACTTTGCTGCCCAAGAAATGAGCAGGGTAGAATCCTAGAGATAGAGGCCTCAGGCTGCCCATGCAGATAAATTTTGAAATTTTGAATTTATCTACCTTTAATATTATCTTGACCCTTTGTTAAAAACTGTCCAAAATAGCTGGGTTTCATTTAATGCAAGGTGATGAGCTGGTTTCAAATGTAAAGGTCTATTAATCCACAAGTTAAAGTGCAACCGAGGATATCAGTGTAATTTTTTTAAAGAGCTTTACAATAGGAAGTCCATATCTTACAGTTTAGCTGTCTGCAGCCACAGAGTGAACAGTTAGTGCATTAACTTTCTTAAACCAGAATTTCAATGATGTTTTATTACTTTCAGCAGACGCACAGAATTGATTAAATTCACAAGGTGCAGAAATGCTTTCTGATGGCTGGGAGCTACACACTGCAAGGACAAAGGTTTGTTAGGACTGAACTCTAAAGCAACACAAACTGATAGCAAAAGGCTTTTAGCTAATCTAGAGAAGGGGGAGTTCAGATTTTTCCCCTTTAGAAGGCAAGAACAAGCTGCTTGAACTTTTCATATTAAAGGAGCTGCCTGCCTTTCAGGCTTCGGCAGCTTGGCCAGAGTGGAGCACTTTTAAATGTATAAATTAAAGACTCCACAAGAACACACAAGCAATTATTTTGTTCATTAATAAGTTTCAGGATAAATCAGAGCCTGCTTCATTTTCATCTTTGCATGATCACCAAGACACTGTGGAAAGACTCTAAATAAAATATAGCTTGTACTCCATTGCTAATCTACCAGCAACAGGTACCAATTGACTGGAAAGAAACCACTTCCTAAGAGAAGCAAATCAAATCTCAGTGTCACCAGAACAATGATCCCAGGAGAAAAGAGCAGGCTGATTGTGTCTGTAAAATGGGCATAAATGTGTCAGTCAGGAGGGACTGAATGACTGTGATATGTCACACATGCACCATCAATTAATTATGCCTCAGAATGCTCTCACACAGCCTGGAGTGCCAACCAGCACAACTGGAATTTGTGCTGACTGAAAAAAAACCTAAATCATAAAATCAACCGATTGAAATTATTTTTCTCCCATAGGTGGTGTCCTATAACCAAACAGCATCTTGTTGTTTCCTTTAAACACTGTTATATCAATGTAGTCCTTGATATAACAGAAGTCAAACAACATTTAAAGTGTAAAGACTCTGGTTACATTTCTTTTTTTAAAGTTCTGTGGGGCTGTTTTCATGGAAAGAGCTCCAGGTAAACAACAGACCATGTGATTAACATTAACATGAAATATTTTACAGAGAATTTTTGCAGCAAGCACTTAGAGATGCTGGGTTCAGCATTTACCATAATTGCCATTACCACTTATGCACAGCTTTTCCCCAGAGGACTTACACAGAGAATGGTTTTATCTTGTGTAAATATAATAGGCAAAAATTAGGTGCTGAAAGATAGAAATTCCACAAAAATTCACTAGGCGGGCAAACATTAGAATGTAAACCAGAAGCAGTATTTAAAGCAAAACAAAATGCCATTGAAAGAAATACCAGGTAGTCAGCAAAAGTTTTTTTTTTTTTTTTACTTATTGGTAATTTTAAAAATAATGAACCATTCAGTTAAAGTGTCTTAGGAATTTTCAAACTTTCATAATCTTATTTTAGAAAGGAAAAAAAAACTTACATATTTTTTTCCACTCCTGAAATCAAACACTTGGGAAGAAAAATATTGTTACCCTGTTCTACATTGAAAAAAACCAAACCCATGCATGGAACGTGAATGGTAGCAGCTCTGATTCTCTGCAGATTGAAGAGCAGCTCCCATCACCCCCAGTTCCCAGGGCTCCCATCAGTCAGAGAAGTGCAAATTTAGCATCAAACCCAGACTCAAAACTCAAACCTTTGTCCAATCTGGAAATACTTACAAGGTACATTTTTGTCTATTTAACAGTGTTTGAAACTCACAGCAAATCTCAAATTCCTGCATTTGCAAAGAGGGAAAATTGATTTGCTTTTCAACAGGAGAAAAAACAAATAATTCAGTCCGTGGTGTAACAGAATTGGGGATTGTGCTTCCCAAAGTTGAGGGCATGAGATCACAATGGATAAAGACATTCTTCTCTGTATTTTCCTCAACCTGAATGCAGACATGCTCCTAAGGGAAAGCTGACCTCAGAATTCCCTGAGGCAAGCCCACAGCACAGGCCAGAGCTGCATCACCAGGTGGGAAGGCTGTTCTCTCAGGATTTGTGCTGATGGCTGCAGAGCTGGTTTTAACCCCTAGAGTTATGTGCAGCAACTCTTATTTCACTATTAATTTAATAGTATGGCCTAGAACATTCCAAAAGCATGCTAAATTAGGATAAAATAATGAGGTGAGATATGCTTTATTGACAATGAGGCAAAGAGAAATACTGCATGCTTTAAAGCACAGTAAGGATTGCAAAATATTCTAAATGCACATAAAATATTGTTAAAGGAACAAAAAGGTAACCAAAAAGCAGATTCTGATGCCAGCTGTGGGTTTTTGGGGTTTTTTTTGTAATTCTTAAGCATAATGGGGCAAATCTGAAAACTCAAACTGATAAAAATATCTAAAGAACTCTAACTGGGATTCTGCAGCTTTAATTTGCATGTCAGTATTCTATGGACACATCACATGTAGCAACAAAACACTCAAAGGGCATCATGTACAACAACATAGCCAGATTTCTTTTGCTTTCTCCTTCCCTTTTTAATTTAATTTAATTTATTCACTACATATTTCTGTGTGGATATCATCAAACCACCCCACTTTGCAACCTGTAAATGATGACTCAGAGTTTACAACAGCTCACTGCACTTTTTCTGCAAATGTAAAAGCAGAAAAAGCGGGGATCTGTAGAAAAATAATAATTATCTTCATAAAAGCAAACTGCTCACAATAGAGACAAAAAAGCTTCCTTGCCAGAATATGTGTGCATTGCAAATTTTTAACAATATCACTGTCTTGAAATAGTGTTGTTGGAATTAGCCATTATGGAACTGAGACCCAAATCATTTAATGTGACCTTTAACTGGACATGATTATTGGTGTAGCAGCCTTATGTAAACTGGAGCCTCACTTAATTAGCACCAGTACTACAAAGGCCTAGGACGAAATGAACTGGGAAAAAAAGACATTGCAGCTCACAGGAATGGCCACACATTTCTTGTTTTACATTTTATCTGGGCAATATTCCTCATCCCCACCATTATCAGTTCAGCACATGCTGCCATTATGTGGAAGGATTATCTCAGGTTTTACTAGGAATAAAACACACAGTTATCTGCATTGTTTAAAAAAAAATGAATGGGACTCAAACATTATTCTTTTAAAAAAGGAAAACAAACAGTCCGTGAGCAACTTTGAGAAAACTGGGCTATGGGAAAAAAATAACTTTCAGCTCTAGTCATCATTTTTCCTGACCCTCTCTCAAGCTTTATTTCACCAAGTAACAGCACATTTTTAAAGATTAGGATGGGGAGAAATGTTCTGCCCAGACCAGCGAGGCTTGCTAGATCAACATGATTACAAAGGCTGGGTAGTTGTGTTTGGTTGACAAGAGACAAATTAAAAAGCAATGGTAACAATGCCATTCTGCCCAGACCTTGTCATTCTCTTCAAATTGAAGTGAAAGGTCAGTGATGAAAGGTGTCTGAAAAATTCATGAACTCCCTGGAAAGTGTCCTTTAGTGAAACCCTTGAGAAGTCAAGGAGCAGGGAAAGCAAATTAACTGAAGAGTCCCTTCTTTGGGCTGCCTCTTACTTGATTTCTTGAGGTCTCAAATTAGACCAAGGTCACCCAGATCAACAATTTCACTGCTGATACAAAAAAGTTACCAGGATACTTTCCCCTGCTTTCTCCTATCAAATAACAAGGAGAGTTAAAGGATGACCTAAACTGTAAACCACCAGTGGTCTACTGAATCCTGTCACCACATCCCAGCTGAGGTCAGAGCACTCTAAAGAGTCCCAGGGAGGGGTTGGTAATGAGATGTTGGGCATTCATGCTTGAAATTGTGGGTCATTTTTGATTAAATATCTTGCAGAGGAAATAAGGCATGGCATCCTCACAGTGAGTTTGCAGTGCAATATGAAAGTGCATAAAAGCTAAACTTGCTAGAGGTGATCTACAGAGTAAAGAGGGATCGGCAGGGAAAAACCGGCTCAGCCAAACTGAGACTTAACTCAGATTGCTCTTCAAAATTCAGAAAGGACATTTCATTCAGAGGGTTGAGCTAAGCCTCCTGAAAAATGCTAGCTTAAACTAGGTTTCTATGTGCGATTTAGGTCTAAAAAGAGAAAAAAAAATAACACCGTTTCTTTATTTCTGGAGCTACTATAAGGTGCACATTTAAAAATGCAGGAATTTAAAAGATCTCTAGCTGCTACATGCACAGAAGTCCTGAGGACTATTTTGTGGGCAGAGCTGGTTCTCCATCTTCATAGAGGTTTTTTTCAGAAATATTTGAGAGGAAGACTTCATTACTAAGGCCCTAAATACCAGGTGCTTCCCAGCATCATTTCCTGACATTATTCATAATTCCTGAATGACCCAAACAAATCAATACATTTCTTGGCATCAAATATTAATTTACTTCTGTGTTCTCTCTACCCTGTCCAGTGAATATGTTGTCTCTGATCATCACTTTTTTGCACATAAAATGTTAATCCCTGTTAGAACCAGTAGGCACCACAGGACACACCCACAGCAGACATATCCTTTGAGATAACACAATATTCCTAATATAAAAAAGAACAATGCAAAGGTTTTTCACAAGACAAGAAACCAGCATTTACAATCAATAAAGAGTGACTAGAAGATTGGCAGAGTTTTCTGCAGTAATCCAGGACATGTAAGATCAACAAATTATATTAAAATAACTTCCTTCCAATTTTTGACTAAGAACATTATTCCTTCCACCTCGTGTTGAATGCAGATAAACAAAGGAATGAAAAGTATCTTTCAGTATTGAACAGGCAAAGCATTTACAATTCAAGAAAAAAAAAAAAAAACACAAGAAAAATTATTAAATTTGTTCAAACGTAATAAATTGTGCTCTGGTTTTAGTCTTGAGGTGTCTAATGCTTTTTTCCCCCCTGCTATTGTAAGAATATAGGCACAATTTTGCCTTAAAAATGGTTTTTAAAGGGGGAAAAGAAGCAAAATATATTGCATCAACCCAAGATTCTTACCTGGCACAGGGCTAGAAGGTGAAGGAAAAAAGACAATTCCACTATTAACATGAGTAGCATTCACTCCAAAAGAGAAAGCCTTTGCTATTGCAGGGGGGCACCTGTACACATAAAAACAAGGAACACAATTAATAACACAATCAATAAAAATTAACCAAAATCTACTCCAAGGCTGTGAAATCTTCCAAATATTGTGTTCCCTTTTCTGGGTGATTTCAGCTTCACCTCTAACTCTATTCCCCCCAGGTGTGTGGTGGGGAGGAAGGCTTTGCAGCACCCAGTCTGGCTTAGTGGCCATCCCTAATGTCCATGAGCTTTTGGGGTGCAGTGACAGCCTGGTGGGCAGCACAGACCTCACAGAAGGGAGACTGTCACGTGCTGGTGGTCAGGATTGTTGGATGTGTTACAAAACCCCCTCAGGTTGGAGGGGCTGGAGCTGCACCAGGGTAGCCAGGCTTTGGGGCTGGGACATACACACCACCAGTAAAATGAGCTCAAATACTTGTTTTGAGAACCCTTAGCAGGATATGTCCATTGTGCTCTTGACTCCCAATTAGTCCTTTTACACCTCCATATGTTTAACTCTGCCTAAGCAGGAAACTGCCAAGACCAAGATGTCTACAAATCTGCAAGTACAAGCTGTGACAGACCATAAAAGATAATTACTACTATTTGGCAGATTAATTTTAGCTGTATTCAGCCCCTGTGCCTATGGTGCGTTTTATGGAATTAATCTTTTGTACAGTTTCATGTTTGTCCAGCATTTCCAGCATGTGTCATTGTAGTTAAGGCTCCTCAATGAACTGCATGAACTGTGCCAGAGGTGGCAGGTAACAGAGTCAGGTCCATTATATCTGTTCCAGAGCCCAAATGCAGACAGCCACAACATAAACTTTGCAGATATTATTTCAGATATTTTTTTTCTTATTATTCTGTTCTTTATCTTATGTCTTATTACTAATCCTAGAAGGAACTTCTGAATGATAACTGTGCAGCTTTGAATTCTCATCCCCTCAGCAAGTTCCACAGGTTGGATTTGATGATCTTGGAGGTCTTTTTCAACTTCAATGATTTTATGACAGATTTGTGGTGTCAGAAAGAAAACACATCATGTTTACCCTGCCATGTTTACAAATTTGTTAAAAAAAACCAAGGGACTGGATTTTATCCTTCATATCTACCAAATCAATGTTTTGCAACCTATGAAGAAAAACGTTAAATGAGCCTGGGAAATGCATTTCAATTTTAATTTTTTTAAAGTACAATGGCCCATCAATGAGAATTGGAGGCTTGCAAGTGGAGTACACCATTGTTAACAAAATGTCACAAATGCGATTTTAAAAACTATCTGTGACTTTACCAGAAACAAATGGCTTGAAATAGCTCAAAGAAGATGACACGTGACTGAGTTTATGCTTCAGGGTTTCTAATTGCTTCAGCTATCCTTAGTCCATCTTAGCTGTATAATGTATGTAGTTTTCTTTAACAGACTCTTAATGTTTCTGCCTTGCTTCAGGACAACATCTTTTAATTGCTTTAAATTATCTGTTATGTCTCCAGCATTTTCACTGAATATGGATTGATTTCAATTAACTTTCTCACGCTTTAGCATAAAAGCAGTCTTATTCAATTTGCCCTAATTAGATCACCAACCTCTTGGAGCTAAAGCAATGACAGTCATTAAAAGGTTGTACAGAGAGAGAAAATCAAGGTTGTTTATGGAATCATTAGCTTTTTTTCATTTCCAAGCTGCAAGGAGAGTTTGCTCCTGTGTCCATTTGAAGGATTTAAATTCAATTCCAGAATTTAGAATGTGAGGAATTTTACAGGAGCAAATTTTGTGTCAAAATCAGGATGGTTCTTATGTTACCCTTGCCCTGAAAATCAAGCTTTGCACTGCTGCAAGTAATGCACCTGCACCAGTCACTCTTTTCTCATCTTGCAGCGCACTGAGAAGGATATTAGTAATTAATGGATATTGGTGATTAATGGAAACAAGGTTTTAATGTTCCTTTGCTTTATATCTCCTTGAGAATTTTCTTTTTCCTTTAATTCCATTTGCTCCAGAAGGGGACAGGAATACATTCCAGAAATGTTCTTACAATTAAAAACAAACAAAAAAAATCAAGCTTTGCAGCCTGAGGTGGGGGAAAAGGAGGAAAGAAAAAAAACAAACAACGCCTGTAGTAAATGGGTCTGCACCGAGTCATTAAGCATGGTACTCAGCAAGCAAGACAATCCTGCAAAACTGCAAGTGCTAACATCCTCAAGAGAGTTACAGCTTTTCACTCACCTTTCAAAACCTACAAACATCCCAGAATTTAACAACAAATCTATTCTAGTAGAGAAGGCCAAAAGACTAAGAAAAAAGGGGAGAGAAAGACAGAGATGAAGAGAGGACACTCTGTGTCCTCCACAGTGTATTTCTAATCCCAGGAAAATAATCACACACACAATCCCAGAGTGGTTTGGGGAGAAGGTGCCTTAAATCCCACCCAGTGC
>VRYO01002410.1:1189281-1199998 GCA_009812075.1 Sialia sialis
GCAGCTCCAGCACCTTTTTCCCAGTGAGATAACCAGAAATTTGTAAGATCCCAGAAAAGGCTTGTGTAGCAGCTGCAAAGGTGGATTGTGGTAAGGTCCCCCTATAATGTGGGACTAATTAAAGAAAAAGTCATCATTGGGTGCACAGCTGGGAGAGACTCTTGTCAAATGCAGCAGGGACTGGAGCACGTTCCAAAATCATTCAAGCTTGGAGTGTTCAATTAGACTCAGTGTGAGGTCAAGTGTGGCTGAGCAGTGGGAAAGGAACTTGCTGCAGGAAAATAACTGTCACAGAAAGCACCTGTAAGTTCATCTGCATGGCTACACATTATGACTGTCACATACAAGATTCTATATCAGGTTAAAGGGCATTTTTTTCAAATGCCAAAAACGTTTTGGAGGGGAGAGTGAGAGCTCTTGTAAATGCTAGTAAATATTTCAGCAGAGTAGACACACAGCGGCAGGGTTGAAAGTATAAAATGTTCTAGCTTGTTTTCTAGCAGAGCACTATTTCCTTGAATCGTTTTTCAAATCTAAAATCAAAATTGTTTATTTACTATGAAACAAACACATAGCAAAGAATTTTTCAAGGGAGAAGAAAGGAAAACCTGTCATTGTAATGCATTTTGAAGCAGAAGATCTGTGATAGGGTTCATTCTCAGAAGATAAAATAGTTTTCATTAATTTTACATCACATTCTCACTTAATCAATGTTAAATTAAAAGTAAGTAGTTTGTGTTCATATCTATAATCTATATTTTATTTCTTTTCCATGCACGCTGTTACGCTTTGCCAAAAAAAGAAAGCAAAATTGAAATATCTTTAACAACCACAGGCTTCAATTTGTGTGTTTCCTTATTAAGAGTGGAGCACGGGAGCTGTAGTTGGAAAGAACCATTGGGGAAAAAAAGAGTTTTCTAGATTTAAGAGCTATTCCAGCCTTCCTTCGTAACTTCTTGTTAATAATCTGGTAGTGTTGCACAGTCTGCTCATTCCCTTGGCAGGAGGCAACAAGCAAAGCAAGTTCACAGCTGATCCTCACCTTTTCCTCAGAACATATATTTTTCACTTGTTTTTTAAATACAGTAATTTCGCAATTATAAGCCGCGCCTTTTTCATTGAAGAATCCAGCCTACCCCAGTAGTGCAGCTAATCATCAGGTGCGGCTTATCTGTGGACAATTTCAGGAGGATTGTGAACCCAGAAGTTACCTGACACTCAGCCGCATGTGTTGCAGTCACTTTCGCTACGTTGTTTTCAGTACGAGTTTGTGTGGCAGGTGCGATTTTGATGAATTGCACGTCTCTGACCACTGTAAACCAATCAGATAAAAGCTTCTTGGCTAGCTGTGGCTTCAGGCACACTGAGGGCGGGGGGGCACTGCAGCACAGACTCCTGTTCTATTTTTTGGACGCGATTTCATGCACGGGATGCGAGATCTGAGGCACTCTGAGATTTGAAGCCCGGCACTCCGAGATTTGAAGCTATGGCTGCTGTGCTGGGCTCGTGGTTTCTCTATCACGTTTGTGTGAAGCAGCCCAGCTACGTCTGAGGCTACGGCTCCTGCCGGGCTCACGGTTCCGCTAGCGCGTTTGCGTAAAGCTCGGGCCGGCTGAAGAGCACCGGGGCCCACGGCGTTACTTTTTTGCACGTGTACCCTGCCAAAGTAAGGTGCGGTTTACATGCCGGTGTTGGTTATATATGGACAAATCCCGTGGTCTTCCCGGCTACCCAGATGTGCGGCTTATAATAAGGTGCAGCTTATAATTGTGAAATTACTGTAATCCCCATTCACGTAAAAGGATGTTTCTCTCATGGAGGATCAATCAGTAAAGTCAAGTGCATGCAAGTTAATTGTGGCAAGGTTTTCAAAACTCTGTGATAGGTAGCAAAGCTTTAAGGTGGAACAGCGATGTCTTGTCTGTATAATCTTTTCCTTGAGTTCTGACAGAAAGAGTGTACAAATGTGTGCTGCAGCCTCATTTCTCAAAAAGGTGTTTTTTCCTTTTTTTTCCCCCTGAATACAGAAACCCTCTTTGTCATTAAAAATGTAAAGGCCCTTCTGGTTTTGTCAGTTGAGGAAGAAAATGAAAGGAAATTCTTTTGTGGCAACCTGGTGAACTGAAGAGTCTTCCAGTTAAGGAACTGCCAAAATACATGAGATTAAAGCAGATGCAACTTGACACAACTTGTCATTAAAAATATATGTGGACAATAGAACACATCAAAACTTGAACATGTTTGATACATGCAACTTAGTTAAAAAGTCCCAGAACACTTGTCAAATACTCATTTTACTCTTTTTTTTTTATTCAAAATTAAAGTTTCCTCTTGTTTTGGGAACTAAATTAAAAAGAAGAAAAAGAAAAAAAAGATAATAAAACTTGTTTTTAGAAAAAAACTTCAGAAACTTAGGAAGATTTGAATAAATATGGTGCAATAAGGAAAGGGGAAGCAAAAGGAGCTTTGCCAAGAGCCAATAAGGTCCCCGGTACTGAGGGACGGAGAGGTCTCCCATTTCTAAATTATGCTGAGCTCAATCTGGCACAGATCAAACCTCAATATTCCTCTTGCTTAGAAAACACAGAATAATGAAAATAAAATTTACCCCAATGAAAAGTGAAAAGAAATAGAAATCACCAAAATTTCAAGGAGCAGAAGACAAGGAATTCTGGGGTCCAGAAGTGCTCTGGGATATGCTGCAAGCCTGTTGGACACAAACAGGACTGGGGAAGCAGCAACAGATCAGGAGAACTGAAAAGGCCAAGCTTACCACAGCTCAGCCTCTGGATCTTCCCCTACGAACTCAGGAAGATGCCTGGGAAAACACATCTATGAAAAATACACTGAGGCATTTCATGCTCATTACTTTAAACTCACTTTAACTCATTATTTTGAAGTATAAATTTTGGGTTAAATAGCATTATTTATATTGTGACACCCCACATTTATACCAAGAAGAAGGTTCATAAACCAGTATGGTTTCTGGATTGAAATGCCCTAGTACCACTAAGACTTTTTTTTCAGTGGACTTTGTTGGTGTCTGTTTTTTGAGATCACCTCATGGAAGTCATTGTAGGAAGCCATTGTCACCAATGCTCCTCTGAACAGTGGCTATTTTAAAAGTGCCATATTTATTTATTTCAAATAAAACTACTCCCCGAGTGCATTCAAAGTCAAATCCAAATACCTCAGTGACTACAATACTTTTTATTGCCTTCACTCCAAGAAAGGGAATTCATGAACAGTCAGGGAGAGAACTCCATAATGTATCACAGCTCTAAGACATCAGAAAACTATTGGAAATAATTGAAATGAAAGGCAACAAGAGAAAAAATATAAAATGTGACAGAGGGATCCTTTTTTAGTGGGAGAACTCCCAGTCAGGACAGGAAATACAGGAAAGAATTTTAATAGGCATTCGGATTTTCCTAATGGTGTTCTGTATTTGCTAACACAAGATAAACATGATTATCATATAGTGTAACTTTTGTTATCCAGCATTATCAAACTAGTGACTCATTTGTAATGTAAATAAGTATTATTAGTTTTAAATATGGAAGATTTACATAGCTAATGAAATGACTGTGAAAACATTGTCTTAGAGCAGTTAAAAGCTATGTTACATTTAGTAAAACTGTGAACATGAATATTTATTCTTTCACAACAGAAAGAATAACCAACTTCTTATGAATATAAAATAATAAAGCAAATAGTGAAGAATATTTATAATCAATAATCATTCTGGGACTAATTTGTGTAAAACTGCCCTTTTCACCTTCTGTTTCCAAAACATTTTGAACTTAATGGATTAAGTTCACTCCATTAATCAACATCACAGTATTTGGCAAAAGGCAGAGCTCATAAAAATCTATAGCAAACAATTGAAAATATTTTATAAGGAAGCAGCTTATATGAAGGAGCAGAAGATGTAAAATAATTAAGTCCTAGTCATAAGCTTATAGCTCCTTCTAATAGTACAGAAAATTACCAAGGAGAGAAAACACTCTTTCTTCCACAGGGTGCAGAAGAGATGGTGAAGAAAATATTTCCCCAATATTTTGAAGATGTAATGACTAAACACCAGCATCATCACTCACCTTTTTACTCTTTTTAACTATTTTTTTCCTTCCACCCTGTCTCCCATTTTTTGGATTGAAAATGTCTACATCCTTCAGAGCTATTTATGGTGTGTTGAACTTGCATCCATCTGACAAAGCAGAGTGACATGGAAAAGTAACACACCTGCAAAAAAGCTCAGGGTGAACTCTTGGTGAGTGTCCTCAGACCTGAGACACTCCAGCTGTGTCGTGTCCTGAGTTCTCACAGGGTAAAATAACCTTCAGAAAAAATACTATGATCAATGTGGCTAATAGCCTGTGGAATTTGTATTTTTAATTAATTAATTAATTACCATTAATTGTCAGCGTGATGGTAACCCCCAACAATTCTTTTGGGTTTCCTAGTATCAGGATAAGAGTGGCAAAAACAAATGAAGAGCGGGTACAACAACAATGACTTGATAAAATAAAGTACAGTAATTTCACAATTATAAGCCGCACCTGATTAGAAGCCGCACCTCCCGGTAGCTGGGTAGACCACGGGATTTGTCCATATATAAGCTGCACCTGAATATAAGCTGCATTTTTTTTTTTTTTTTTTTTTTTTTTTTTTTAAGGCGAGGATCCATGTGTAACAAAGTAACAAATTAGTAACAGAATCTCACCAGCACAGGGTTTGGTGTCAGGTGCTCAAGTTGCAAACAGTTTCCGTAGACCAGCCAAGCCTTTAAAGGCAGCCCCAGGTGCCCTCCCCGGCCGGATCTCACTTCCAGGTTGGCATTTCACTGGGATTTGTCCATAGATAAGCCGCACCTGAATATAAGCCGCACTACTGGGGTAGGCTGGATTCTTCAATGAAAAAGGTGCGGCTTATAATCTTGAAATTACTGTACTTTAATAATGAGGAAAGTAAATGAAGGACAAGGCCCAAAAACCCAAACATAATAACCAGAGGAAGAAGCTCTTTTTGAAAGCCAGTGGTCCAAGACTTAGACACAGCAAGGTCTAGAGTATAAGTGTGGGGTAAGAGGGGACAGACTTGAGGTTAGAGTCCCGAGGGTATAGAGGAGAATGGTGCAGAGGTGGAGTTCGGGAAAGCAGGCACCAGCGGGGCAGGTTGGGTGGAACACTGCACCAAATGAGGGCCAATGGAGCTACAAGGAAGGGAGAACATTCTAGAAACTGAGAGTGGAGCATAGTCTTTTTTGGTTTGTGTTAGCAGCAAGCAAGGATTTTTACATTCAAAATACACTTTACATACAAAATACGATTTGACAGCAATGAAAAAACTTTCATGTTTTCCTGTTTATTTTTACACAAGGATTTCTTTGCAATACCACATGCCAGATCCTGTTCACAAAGGTGGGACATACTCCAGTATCTTGCCTTGTGAATAGTAGTCTTGCATTGATTTGAATGCAGCATTCTTATCTCTGAATTATACTTTTCCCAGACATGCTCCTTTTCCACTATATCTGAACTGAAATACTTGAAATATTTCTCTATGTACAAATCTAGTTTAGATTATTCCTGTTTTTCCAAACAGTTCCAGCTTCACAGGTTTTGAGCTAACATGGAAGGGGTTTGTATAAAGCAAGCCCAAGAAAACCTCACAAAGCTCATACGAACTTTTTTTTGCAAAGATCTAACTAATGATATTTAGCTGCCAAACTTTAATTAATTAAATGAAATTCAGGCACTCAGCAGTTTGGAGAATCTGAGCTACTCTGCTGCTTCTCCCTTATCTTTTGAGTTCAAGATAAGCAGCATCCATTCTTTCTCCGAGGCAAGCTGCAAGACACAGTTTGTTCACATCTCCAAAGTATCTTGAATTCATTAGGTGGGAAGAGCGACAGAAGTGCAATTTGAATGTCCAGAGTGCCCTGAGGTGGGAGGGAGCAGTGCCAGCCTGGTCAGGTGTGCCCAAATCCCTCTGGAGAGAAGGGAGCCAGCTCAGAGTGCTTTTCTCCCCACCGCCCTAAACAGACAAACAGAAACAATGCCAGAGGCCTCCAGCCACACATTTTGTGATGCAAATGCTGACTTAGCAGCAAGAGAAGTGAAACCATTGCCTTTCTGTGCTGATAATCCATCAAGCAGGGCCCGATGACAGTAAGAGCCTTTGGACCAGTAAAAAAGTTATTTGGAGCCACATCTCAAGCACTGTCAGAAGGAAAGATTTTTTTTTTCCCTTTCTCCCTTGCCAATCACATGAACCATCATGTCCTCTGGCATTTTAGAATTAGCAAGTGCAGTGCAGAATTATGAAAACACATTATTCCCCAAGTTTCATTTCTCGTGGGCTAATTAGAATTATTTGACCCCAAAACTACATGGGTTTTGATCAGATAATGGACTTCAATTAACAGGAAATCATTAGAAGTACTGCACAAAGTGAATTCATTAGCAAAATAATTTTCTGCAATCAGTTCTGTAAGTATTTTGAAGCCAGAGAAGCCAGTTCACTCATGGTTTTCCAAGGCCAATATCAAACTGGAGAGTGTGTTTATATGGGATCTTGGGCAGGAATTGTTCCCTGGCAGGGTGGCACAGGGTGCCCAGAGCAGCTGTGGCTGCCCCTGGATCCCTGGCAGTGCCCAAGGCCAGGCTGGACACTGGGGCTGGAGCAGCCTGGGACAGTGGAGGTGTCCACTGCCAGGTGGAACTGGTTAAGGTCCCTTTCAACCCAAACCATTCTGGGATTCTATAAAGTTAATTTGAGGCAGAGACCATGAATTGCACCTACTCCCACTCTCACCCATAAGGGTTTCACCCTCTTTGTTCCATGACAGGAGCAGCAGAGACCCTGCTGCTGTGCTGTGAACAGACCAACCCATTTTGACAATTTTGTATCAGTCTAAACCTTTTCAAGGCACTCAGATTCATAACTGAGATAATTTCATTTCTGACTGCACAACTTCTGCTGAAAGGAAGAGCAGGCTGGTCAGATATCTAAAATCTTCTCCTCCAGTATTTAAAACTAGGGGCCAATTCAAAGACTTTAAGTGGAGATCTCTGTTTCCTGGGCACAAGGGAGCTTCACTCCTTAGTTCATAACTCCCCATCAGATGTGCAATAGTGCTGGGCTTGTGGGAAGCACATCCAGTGTCTCCAGGTGTGCAAGGCTTATAACTCTCAAAAAATTACATCTTTTTTTTGCTGGGGCTGACCCCAGTAGTCTCAGTGCAAGTCCTGACCTTTTTCAAGGACAACTGACAAACAGCTTTGCATCATCAGCTCAAAAATACTGTCTATAATTAATGAACAGTTCTTCTAGAAGCCCTGAGTTACTAAGTCTCACTGCTTTATTGACAGCTATTGACATAAACCTTATATTTCATTTATTTCCATATATTTAGTATATTTCTCTATATAAATAATCTTGAATTTTAATGCTTTTACTGTCATCTAGTTCCTGTTTCAGGACATGTCAAGCACAATGTAGAAGATTGAACACTCATTGCTGCAATGCTTGGAACATTAATATCTCTGATGATGATTTCAATGAGGGTACTATCTGTCTGCAAATTCTAAATAAGGATGGGGGAAAGAAACTAAAATTTAAAAAGGAGAAAAAAAAAAAAAAAGAGAGCACTCCACAATGCTTCAAAATAATTTGGTGTCATGACTTTTGAAATGTATCCATAAGGTTACACAATGAATTGAGGGTAATAATAACACACTGGAAAAAGGAAGTGTCCCTCCTGAACGAACCAGAGACTGAAAATATTTATGCACAATCAGCAGGTATCCTTTTTACATTCCTCATAAAGATCAGAGTTACTACAAGGCTGTCCCTAAACTAAAAATATAGCAAACAACTCCCATTATAAGCCAAAACCCTGAGCAATAGAGCTGAAACTTTCAACAGAAGTGAGGCAGAAAGATAAATGGAAGCATAAAAGAATATAGATCTGGGTTGCACCTGTTTGACCTTAAGGCATTACTCCTTCAGGGGAGAGTAGACAGCAGCACAAAAATAAAAAAGTGAAAGCTGGCTGACTTTAAGCTCACCTTAAGAAGACTCATTCTCTCTCTCTCTCCTTTTTTGCATATTATAATATGTGAGACAATTCCAGTTGGATTTATCTGTGTATTTTTAACTCAGATGTAAAATTTTGCTTCAGGCTGAAACTTGGCATACCAGAGCTCAGCCCAACAGCAACTTTAAAAAAAACCCAGAAGGTGAAGGGAGGCTGAATCCTTAACCTTCAAGACTGCAAAGCAGCAGCATATTTAAAGTAATACAGAACAGGAATAAACCCCAGCTTGCCCTACAAGACCTGCAGCACATCACATGAAGTATGGACAGAAGCCCATTTGTGAAGACAATAAACATTCCTGCCGTTTAGATGCAGTTTTCATTATTATCAATATTTATTGTCACATAGGCCATGTGGAAAGTTGAATTGAAATCTCTTAGGGAGATGTTGTCCCCATCCCTGGAGGTGTCCAAGGAACACCTGGAGATGGCACTCAAAGTTCTGGGCTGAGTGACAAGGAGGGGAACAAGGTTGGATTTTCAGGATCCAAGGCTAAGAAGGAAAATAATCAGACACTCCGGTCAAAGACACTCTTGGCTGATGGGACTTTGCACTGTCTGAAATGGCTGAATACTCCATTCAGGGTCTGAATGCTGGGAAGCTAAGCAGAATGTAGTAGGACACCATGGAAAAGTTTAAAAAGATGTTTAAAAATTGAAAAGCCTTACAAAGATTTATGCCACGAGCACTGTTTTCTATTTCTTGGTTTCATTCTGAGAATATTATGAACTACTCTATTAAAATTTTAGACTCTTACCAAGATGGATTTATCAGGGTTGATCAATCAACCTTGCTGGACATTTGGAAAATGGGAGATATTCTAGCAGGGGATCTTTATGGGTGTGTGCCCATGAAATAATGTCAGCATACACTGACAAACATGGCTGCTTACTAAACAATTGCTCTGCTGGAATGTTGACTAAAAATATCTAGGAAAAAAAAAAATTGAGAAAACAAGAAGTTCTGTGTAGGAGGAGAGAAAAATGGAAAAGCGTAGGTGTGACTTGTTCAATATAAAATTTGTTCCGTTTTCCACATCTAAAATGTTAGGACAGGTGAGGCATGCACAGCCTAGAGTAACACAGTGCATCTTGAGGGGGCATAAAGAGCCAGTTCCCTGTGGCTAGTGTAGCCTCTAACTGATCCTAGCCTGGCTATTAGGGTCAGTGGCTCCACTGAACTTGATCATTTTATGCAGAAAGAAAATCTGACCTGATTGCTCAGGAACTAAAAAGCTTTAATAATAGAAAACAACAAACAGCAAGCTGAACAGTTTGTACTGAACAAACTGGGAAAGATGGTACAGGGAGGCTTCTTCCATCCATGAGAGCAAATGGACAAAAGCGAGTGTTAGGGCATGGCAGGGGTATTTATAAACTTGGAAGAAGGGAGATATTAGGGCAGGGTTTAGGGAGGGGTTCCAATAATGAAGGGCAATTGGGAATATTAAAATTATTGCAGCGAAAAGGAACCAATGATAACAAGGGAAGCAGAGAACTTTCTGACAATTATCAACATACTAGAAATGGAGGATTCTGAGGGTGATTTTTTAGGCACCACTATTGCAAGGATTTTCCCACAGCCTTAAGTCATGGTCATCTGTGCCTTTATTGGAGCTAATCCCAACAGGCTGGGGCATTTTGGACCACTCCTGCTGGGAATATTGTTTCCCACAGGCAGGAACCTGAGCCAGCTCAAGTTCACAAGGTGTGCAGTTCCCAGTGCTCATGGCTACATGGCAGCAAAACTGGATCTATACAGAGAGAGCCAAGGCATTTCAATACTCATCTAGGAGAGAAAACAAACTTGGAATTGCTTTAGCAGTGTGACCTCATGGCTTTGGCCCTGTTGCACACTCATATCCCACCTCCACAGACAAGAAGCCTCTCATTCCGTCTTCCCATAAAAACCCCTCCTGAATCACTCCCCCACTCCCATCCCAGATCATGCGTGAAACTGAAGGAAACTTGTGAATTAATACACACATGCATTGTGCATATATAAAAATAAAATGTGTGCAGTTGCAATGCTTATGATGCTTTCTTTCTGGGGGAATTCCAGAAGACTTTTATAATTTAAATAAAAGGCTGGAAAGCATATGCATACTTCATGTTTTATGACATGTTTTGGATAAATGAAAGGCAAAATAAAATGTAAGTCTTCATCACAGAGAAAAGTGGAATTTAATTATACAGCTCTATGAATACATTTCTGAACTGTATTTCATATTCGGGTTGTTAAAGATGGAGAAAAAATACTTTTGAAGGAACAAGGGGAAAAAAAGGAATAGAATAGAAGATGAAAACCAAATAAATATTTGAGAAATCCAAAAAGCATTTTCATGGTGGAATTCTCCAGCATTCAGCAGAGATACCCACACAATTGCTTTGGCCTTACAGTGGTTGTAGCTTCTCAAGTTGCGTATCTCTTGCAGAAATGTATTAAATGGGTCCCAGTCAGAAGACAAAGACCTTATAGCAAGATTTGATGGCTTTGGAGTGGTGTTTACAGACTGTTCCTCATCACAGGAATATTGGCCTGACCATAGGCTGCAGGATGTCACCAGTAAGGGCTCAGGGTGCTCCACTGTGCTGCATCTCCCCACATTCCAGC
>VRYO01002410.1:1204255-1234159 GCA_009812075.1 Sialia sialis
GTGGTCTTCCCTGCTACCCGGAAGTGCAGCTTATATTCAGGCGCAGCTTATAATCGTGAAATTACTGTATTTACCCTGCTAGCTGAACAAAAACCTCAGAGCACAGAAACTGGTAAAAAATTGAACCAGTAACTGCAGATTAGGGAAGTTGCTATTATTTTGGCCTCTCTGTCTGGGCATTACCAGTCCTTGTTTTCCTCCCAGTTGGCAAGTCCAATATACAAATCCATATTCGATTATCATTCGTTATACTTAAGGAGCATTTTACAAGTACCACAGGTTTATAAGGACTTACAGACTCAAAATCTGACCCTGTAAAAGCATCTCACGCTACTGGGTGCTACTTGTATCAACAGATTTACTGCTGCAAGTTCTTAAAAATTTCGAAGTTACATAAATGACAATTAGTGCTGGGAAATTACTGAAATCATAAATAAAAAGCAGTGGAAACAGCTGGAATCCTCCCATATTCCACTCCTTGCATCAAAACAACAATCAACAAATTGGTACCTGGCAATTTCTGCGTTGCTTATATGGCAATTAATAACCAACTTCAAAACATTTAAATTATGTGGTTTATTAGTAAATGTAAAACTATTACAAGTATCAACACACTTTGCATTAAAATTTTGGCTGCATTTCTCTTCAGAAAATACAGAAGAAATTTTCTGTACAGATTTATACCATTTTTTTACCAAGTTATATGATACCTACCCATGTGTCCACTACTCCTGTCCTTGTATTAATTTGCCTGGTAGAAATATCACATTTAGAAGTTCAATGATACTCAGATCTCACGTTTTTGAAAATTCCCAACACAGTTGCCACCCTTCATTTCTCAGGTAATTAAGCAAGTTAGCTGTCAGTAGCAGCCACTCTCATTTTTTCTCAACTAAACACACACATGCCTGAACAACCATTAATCACAACCCCTTTTTGCTGGCTCTTCTGGCATCTCCTCACTCCCGTGGGGCTAAAGAGGCTACTGAACACAGAAAATGAATTTCAGACTTCCATAAATCAGAAGGGTCAGAGGCACAGCCCAGTGTGCTGAGGGCTAGGACAGCATGTGTGAGAGCATGGATGTGGAACTGGTTTAGTGAAGCTAAAAAAATCCCCTGTAAAGTGCTTACATGTATCTACATATCTCTGTTCTGCTTCTGATTACATCAGAAGAACTGCAGATTGAAGGGGAAAAAATCCAAATCCAATCTACTACTGTCTGCAGTGTTAACTGAAGTAAAAAAATCAGAAGCTTTCAAAAAGTCAGTATAAAATAAATTTCAGTAGGCCCAGGTTTTTGTGACAGTGTGAGAAGACCTATAAGTGAATAAAAGAGCCTCCATCAATCCACCAGGGTCTGCAGGGTCAGGTGAAAGGATTTTGAACCCAGTGTTCAGTGATTTCTTGTTTAGGATATCAGGTAAAGATCCTGAATTTTCCTAGCTCTCTCCTGAATGCCCCAAACCCCAAAATACAGTTCCTCTTGGTTTCCTCTTACTCTTCCTCTGACTCTATCCATTATATTTCCAATTATTTGTAGTGCATATTGCTCATTATTTCTGCTTATCATTTTCTCTTGCAAATAAAAAGAAATTTTAAACCTCCACTAGGGGGAAAAAGAAATTCTGGCCAATTTTCTTCAGTTTCAGCATTATGAACACACGTATCTTCTGTCACAACACAGCTGGTCTGCAGCTGGGCAATTAATTCAGCTATAAGTAAGGAACCCTGTTTGCCTAACCTGGTTCAATAAACAGGTCCCTAGGTGAACAATGACAGGATTTATTCAAACCCAAACAGGGACTTTACCCAATGACCTTCCATCCTAAGCTGCAGACACCTCACTGGTCAGAGAGCTGGCCAGTACAAACTCCCAACTAATCAGCTGTCTAAGCCCGGGAAATCCAAACCCCCTGTATGAGAAGGTTCAGAACAATAAAACTGGCTGGTTTGTCTCTTCGCAGTCCATGTCATTTGTCTGTCTCTGACCAACAACCTCACGTAACAATCTTCAACAATTACAACATAAAAATTGCAATTCAACATGAAGGCACATCTTGGGGTTCAAGGTTTTTGTGGCTTTATGAGGAGGAACGCAATCCAGAAAGTTTTATAATCAAGAAAATTAGCCTTCAGTAAAGAATTCTGATTACAACATCAAAGTTCCACATAAATCTCAGTAGCTGCTTCAATTCGAAGCACTCCAACTAAAAAGAGAAATTATTTTAGAGGAGCATTACAAATAAGATGAATGAGTGGTCATTTCCATGTTTTTCCCAGACTTTAATCTTGAGATAAGTAATCTAATAGACAGAATAAAGAAAAAGAAAATCTTCTCTCTCATTTTGCATAAATGAATTAAGAGGCGAAGGAAACATTATTATGATATTTCGAGTATGTGCCTGTAGGAGCTGATTCTACTCAAATACTTAAAAAGCAAAAAAACCACTAATTCCAGCAGGAAGCAGAAATACCTACTGCTGGAAATAGGAAGAATTTACTCAAGAGACCAATCTTCTTACGCTAGGAATTACTTAAATTAAGGAAAAATACATTTAAGACATTTTTCCTACAAGCTACATTTTTCATTTTGAATCCCAGAGCAAAATATGCAAAAGCAGACAAGTTACAGGTCATGGAACTCCAGTGAACTTGTGCCTACAAGACTTTCTGAATAACTGAAAAGGCAAAAAAGAAATACAAAGTGTTTTGAAGGGACTTTTTAATGTCTAATCAATTCTATGTGATTTTAACTGAATGTATGTTGTTACTGAAGCCTGTTACTTTTTGGGAATAACACGGTTTTTCATTATAATGCCCACAGTTAAAGTTATATGTATCTCTATATCAGCATAAGAGATTCCCACACTAGGTGAAAAAAGGGAATATAGAATTCCCATTCACTTATTCCCAACAATGGAAGGAATCTCGGGAGAATCGTTCAGACTTACATGAACAGTACTGCACCCATTCATAAGGAATAGTTTCCCTCCCAATATCATCTACTGTGCTCTCTGTAAACCTCTGAGGAAAATGGTTTATGAGCAACAGGAAAATAGAAAGGATTTGAAAGATCTGATATTTAAAAGAAAAAAAGAATAAAATTGACAAGATTAATGGACTATACTGGATGATAAATTTCAGAGAATAATCCTTTAATGTCAGGATAAAGTCAAAATTACATAATAAATCCTTTCCTAGCTATGATATATTAGTAGAAAAGTATTTCTCAAAAAAAATGTTGTTCAGTGTGGGAGAGGAAGCATCATCCTATAGGACCTCAACAAGGAGCTTCATATAATTAGCTGGGAAAACAGAAGGATTTCTGATTAGTTCTGATTTGGCAGACTTCCTAAGCCCAGGATGGTTATCTACCTTATAGAATAAAGAGTGTTGCTGGGTCCTATGTGTATTGACAACAAGAAAAAAAAAAAAAAGACATGTCTATAATCTGTAGAAAATTTCAAGGTGAACAATTCAAAATTTACATTTTACATATATGTATATTTAACATTTGAGGGACCAGAGCAAGATGCTTTAACAGCACTGTACCCTGTATGATTAAAGGCTGATACTTTTTAGAATGAGTGCTTTAAATATCATGAAGATAACTCAATAGTCAAATTTTAAAATCTATATTTAGAAAAGAAATCAACAAGAATCAGTAGCAACATAAGAACTGCATGAGGAAAGGAAAACTGAGGAACAAAGTATTTACCAAAAAATGTACTAACTTTAAACTAAATGATACTGAAACTTGTGTTTCAGCTGGAAAACTGAAAAAAATTATATCAGCCAACATTTTGGCCCAGTAAATTCTGTTATGAAAGAACTCTTTGTAATAATTTTTTTCAATATTTTTTAAAAGCTTTAAAAGCCCCACCCCAGCACAGTGTCTGAGAAAATGTATATAGAGTGGCTAATATTACAATGTTTAAAAAATATTAGCTAGCTGGACAAATATGTACTTTTGGATAAACAGCACCTGACCTTAGAGCAGCCATTTTTCTAAATGTTACAACCCTACTAGTTTCAATTAAATACAAATTAAAGCTGAGAAAATATCACAAAAGGGTAATCTAATATTTGATCATTAATGTGCTTATGTAAAGTGATATTTACAACAGCTTTTGGAGATCCAGGAAATTTTCCTTGGAAAAAAAAAAAAAAAAGAGCTTTAATAACTTCTAGCACCCTGAACTTTTGTGTCCTGCATATCACATTATCCCCAGAAGCACTGGAAGGTCATCCAAGACCATCTCCTCAGGCTTGAAGATGGAAATTCCCTAGAGAGATGTTTTATGAGGGCGTGAAGTACCAGGACACAGGGAATGGCTCCTGAAACACTAATTTTAGAGAAATTAGGGTTTTAGTTAATAGTTAGAAGAAACTGGACTTGAAATGGTTATCTGAAACTTATATAACTTATATAACTTATATCTGTCAATTTATGTTTGCTTAGCTGTGCTTGCAATGGGAAAGGATGAAACTAGTAGGTAGGTCCAAAGAAACACAAACAATTGCAACCAGAAACTCATTCTTTGCAAATTGGACTTACCCCAAAAGCCATTTGTATTGTCATTGATAGAAAAGGTCAAGAGTACAGGGTGAGGAAGACTCTCCTTACTTCCTCCTTTTTAGACCCCTCCCCACAAAAACGAACCCAGACTTAATTCAAGAAGCCAACCCCGCTGCTTAATAGCCATTCCAGCTAATTACCATGGGAAGGGGGATGGGAGGGGCTGGTATTATGAATCTGTATTTGTTTGAACCTTTTGTCAATAAACAGACTCTGTGACCACCTGTAATTTTGCAGTGTGTATTAGGGGGCTACACCACGCTGCTGCCCAGTGCTGAATCAACATACACTTTGTAACTTTAAATTGTTAGAGAGTCTTTTGGTCAGTCACAGTTCAGTATCAGTATTAGACGATTACTTGTATTTTGGTAAATCAGCTGCCAGTGCCAGAGGGCAGGAATGGATGGGATCTTGGGCAGGAATTGTTCCCTGGCAGGGTGGGCAGGGCTGGCACAGGGTGCCCAGAGCAGCTGTGGCTGCCCCTGGATCCCTGGCAGTGCCCAAGGCCAGGTTGGACACTGGGGCTGGAGCAGCCTGGCACAGTGGAGGTGTCCCTGCCATGGCAGGGGTGGACTGGATGGGCTTTGAGGTCCATTCCAACCCAAACCATTCCGTGATTCTCACAGACCAACCCTTCATCTTCAGGTCAAACAACGATTCCATTGCTGCCTTACACTGGACAGAGCCTAGCTTAGAACAGGATCTTAACATATAAAAAGATCTTGGTATTAGTGAAACAAGGGATTTCAGGGTTTTTAGGGGCTTTTTTTTTTTGTTAATTCATAAAAGAGTTTTCCCAGCATTGTTACCATTTCCCCAATTGTGGGGTGAGCAATAGTGAAAAGCTCTGGAAGCCTGCAGAGTCAGAAATTGCACTCTTCCTTGTATTCGTGATTACGGGGAATAGCTTCCATGGATTAGCTGGTCATCTTCCAGCTACTGCCGTTCAGCATGTCTGTGATTAAAAGTGAAAAACTACGCAGAAAGTTGGTAACACTGCTTGGCACACACACAGAGCTGGTACTGCCCTGCCCGTCTCTGCTCTGGTGCCTGGACCAAGCAGGAAGGACCACAGGGACAGAGGTGTCCCCTGAGACAGAGCTGCCTGGAGACATGGGAGGATAAAACAGCAAGAAGATAAATTTAAACAACAACAGAAATGTCTGAAGAGCTGTAGTATTTACATGCACTCCAAATGTACCCCAGCCTCTTTGAAGATGTTTTGGGGTTACATCTGCCCCAGAAAAAGGTCTTCTAAAACTCAACTATGTTTTTTTTGTTATGTATTCCTTAGAATTTTCTTTTGATTGAAGATACAGTCCAATTTCTTGGATGAGAATATTTTTACTTCAAAGTCTCCTAGAAAATATAAATTTTATATTATCAAAAATTCTTTTAAAAGAGTTAAAATAAGCCCATTGTTTCACTGGCATCCACATGAATTTCAGAGAGGTCAACCTTGATCTCTTAGCATGTTGAAGACAATGATAAACCAACATCTATTCAATGCTTGTACCTCCTAGAGAGTCTGGAGTTCATAATAAACTCAGTAGTTTCTCCCTATTTTATACTAACTGGTGGGCAGCCAGATGTTGTGTTCTGCTGGAAAACAGCACATGCTGGCAACATGGACATTTGTTTCAGAAATCAACATTCCAATGAGAAGGAAAGAAGCTAATTAGACAGCAAGATATTAATTAGTGACATCCAGCTGAGAAAGCAGAGGTTTCCTCACTGCCAATATATCGATGTTACAACAGAGTTTCTTCACGGAGCTTTCATTAACTAAATAATGTCATCATTTAATATTGCCTTTTTGTAGATAGTAATAAAGCTTAGATAAAATCAGAATGACTGAGTACACCAATATTTCCTTGTTTTTCTCACTGCATTGTCGTTTATATCAAGAAAGAACACAAGCTGAGTTACTAAAGATTTCCTCCATTAAATTCTCTGAATTTCTGAAATTAATTTTCATACTACCTGATGGAGCAAATTTTCAGAGTTGGCCTCTTGCCATTTAAGCTCTAAATAAAAAGTCTATCATTTCTTCCAAGCCTTCAAAATCTGTGATGATAGATTACAAGAAAATATTTCTGAGAACGCTACCCAAATTTCAGGCAGAAATCTGAAACTCATATTTTTCCTACAATCAAATTTTTCTTCATTTTCCGTGAAAGTCAGATTTCTCCACAGGGCCTGGTCGTCAAGATATGTAGTTTTTATTTCAACAGAGACAAAGGTGTGATACCTTCAGGAGAGAGAAATCTGTAAATAATTTCTACTTCCTACATGCGAGGTTTTGGGACACAGGGGATCATTTTCTTTATGTAGAAATGACCACTGAAAAGTTTTCCTTTCTAGGGTATGGAAGAATTTGAGCCCTCTCATATGCCACACTGCCTTTGGAACAGGGAGCTTGTGAAGCTGATGGGACACTGCAATGAAGAGCTGTGTTCCAGCTCCGAAGCCACCCCAAATAAAGCTTCAGCAACCTCAGTGGGTTAGCTGGGTTTCCCAGGAATCCTTTTTTGAGGGTGAGAAAAGATGGTAAGTGGTCTCTTGCAGCATTGGAACTGCATACATTGAGAATCCTTCTGCTTGATGTACTTTATTAAATCATCAGCTGTTTGTGGAACTTCATAGAACTTTGTGTTTTTGTTACCACCTGCAGTGGTAACTAAGACTATCATTAGAAAGTCTTGGAGTAAAAATCTATTCCTTATGTATTGAAACTCCATCTATTCCTCAACAAAGTCACACTCTTGGGACTCCATAAAATGTTAACAACTGTGAGAGCTTTCAGTGTGTCTGTCATTGCCACCTGAGCTTGTCAGCCCACTCCTGGAGAAACACAGCAGCGAGATGTTCTGGATTATACCCTTACGTTGTATCTTGAAGGGAGATGACAAGAAAAATGGAGAGAGACAATTGGCAAGGGCTGGAGGGACAGGAGCCAGGGAATGGCTGCCAGTGCCAGAGGGCAGGAATGGATGGGATCTTGGGCAGGAATTGTTCCCTGGCAGGGTGGGCAGGGCTGGCACAGGGTGCCCAGAGCAGCTGTGGCTGCCCCTGGATCCCTGGCAGTGCCCAAGGCCAGGTTGGACACTGGGGCTGGAGCAGCCTGGGGCAGTAGTGGAAGGTGATCTTCCAAACCAAACTATCCTATGATTCTATGATTATCATTTCCATATATAAAAAGCTGAAATGGAGACAAAAATCCCCAAGTGCTTAACCATACCATTCATTCATTCTTTCATTCATTAAGTCATTCATTCATTTATCCATTCATTCACTCATCCTACATAATCCTGAACTACTTTGATCCCTTTCATTTCCTATATTCTTCACTCGACCATTTCCATGCTATGGTCAATCAAACCAACCAAAGTGTTTAACATATGGCTTTAACTCTTAACCTTTGGGATTCGTAATTTAGCTCTGACATACAGAATAATTCTTCTGTCCTTATGTCATTCATGTAAGAATTCTCAGTGTTAGTTATCAATAAATTCTCTTGGAAAATAGTTGGCAGTGTTGATCCTTTAACAGTCAGTGGTACAACCTAACCCTGTGCAGAAGGAGCTTAAGTTGCTTTGAACAGGCAACAGACAGTTAATATCATTGCAAGAGTAAAACTTGATTGTTAAATTATCAAAGCTAATTTTGAGAACTTGGTTCTTTCTAACTTTTCCTCTTGCCTCCTCTTATTACCTGCATCTTTCTCCCCAATTTCCCAAATTTCTATTCAAATTTTCTAATATTTCCATGACATTCTCTTCTTCTGCTTTAAATTCTGTCTTCTTTTACACTTCTGAATTTCTCACTCTTCTTGATGACAATTTTGTTTGATTAATTTAATTTGAGAAATTAAGGCCCCACTACAATGCTATTGGTTTACATAATATATCTGTATCTCACCACTATAAAAATACTTCCAAGAAGATCCTAAAACTTTTTTCTCATGGAGCGCTTCAATATGAAATATTTTTCTGAGATAAATTTTATTTATTTTGTTTTATTTAGATGAGATAAATCCCAAGTAAGACAGCCTTTAGCTTAATTATTCTAAATCATTCCATAACTTTTATGTAACATAATAAATGTGGACTTTATTTGCTTCTGGGGAAATATTTAAATTTTGCATGCATTCATAACTAACCAAAGTACAAAGTAATTAAAGCTTTTCAGTGCTTGCTGATAAGCATTGCCATGACATAGCAATTAAGCCCTCAAAATATCACAAAGAAAATGCATGAAATTATGGTCCTTTAAAATCAGTATTAAAATAGGGAACCTGTGTAAGTTTTCACTGTATACACATATGTGTATGTGAGGTGATGCCTGGAAATGAAAGTATCCATGTTCTAACAAAAGGAACTGCTCCAGTTTGGCTCTGAAGAAAGACTTGCACAAGTTCAAAAACAACCTTCATTGTTGGAACAGATGGGAATCTCTCCTCTTGATGGATTCCCACAACAGCTGCCCATCCTAAATGCCCTCCTTACTGTCTTTATGCCACAAAGGCTGCAGGTGCTGCTCAGAGCAGGGATAAAGAATGTCTGGAGCAGCCTGGAAGCTTGGGCTGGAGGGATGGGTGGCATGTCACATGGCATCTGCCTTGACAGCAGCTCCAGGAATGCTGTGGGCACTGTCACTGCTGCATCCCACTACAGCTGAAGGAGAAGAGGCTGCAAGGGCAAACCTGTTCAATCCTTTCAGTTCTCCTTGCTATAGTCTATGGCTGGCAAAGATTTTTTTTCCCATTTTTGAGTTTATTGCATACCAAAAAAAATAATTTTCAATTGTTATGGATCATGAACCAAGCATTTGAAAATCACATCTAAAATGTTAAACTAAGACAATTGCAAAGACAATTGCAAAAGAAATCCAGAAGAAAACCAAAATTCTGCTTCACCAGCATTGTTTCTTCCAGCAGCTGAGCCATGTGTGCCACAATTCCATCATACCTGCAAGTATATTCCCAGACCTCACAGAAAAAGGCCTCTTATCACTAAGTCAGACTTAGTTTATCTTTGCCTTTTTTATCAGTACCCCCTTGGTGCTACTTGCTGCACCAAATGCACATGACAAATATTTTGGTAAAGGGACATGGCATTTAAAATTTCTGATTCCAGGTCTCTATTTGTGATACCTTCCACTGTGCCAGGCTGCTCCAGCCCCAGTGTCCAACCTGGCCTTGGGCACTGCCAGGGATCCAGGGGCAGCCACAGCTGCTCTGGGCACCCTGTGCCAGCCCTGCCCACCCTGCCAGGGAACAATTCCTGCCCAAGATCCCATCCATTCCTGCCCTGGGGCACTGGCAGCCATTCCCTGGCTCCTGGCACTGCAGTTCCTGAGGAATTGTCCCTCTCTGGTTCCCTGCAGCCCCTCAGAGCCTGGAAGGAGCTGTGAGCTCTCCACACAAGCTTCTCCTCTCCAGGCTGAGCAGCCCCAGCTCTCCCAGCCTGGCTCCACAGGGAAGGGGCTCCAGTCCCCTCAGCACTTTGGTGGCCTCCCCTGGGCTCTCTGCAGCAGTTCCATGTCCTTCTTGTGTTGGGGCACCAGAAGTGTCTGTGGTGCTGCAGGTGGGGTATCATGACAACAAGAATCAATCACTAATGTATAAGTTCTTTACGCCACAAGAGACACTCTCACCACACAGGTTTGCCAAGGGGCTGGTTCAGGGAAGTGTGCTCACATTGCCATCCCTCATGAAAACTAAGACTTAAACTCTCCCTGCTGCTTTTCAAGATTATGCAGACAGTTTAAGTCCTCCTTTCACTCCTTTTCTGCCTCCATACCCTTCCCACTTCTTTTAACACCGAAAAATGACAATAAAAGAACAAAGACAATCCTCTCCAGTCTGGGCTGAGGTTCCACATACCCAGTACCGTCAGAGTGCACAGCACGAGGAGAACAAGCAGATTAAGTGCAATTCCTTCCCGGGTTTAAGGCAAACAGACCTTTAGCATTTACAGAATGCTTCCAAGTCACTAACCCTAAAGGATTACTGGGATGGAAAATATCACCCTGCTGCTCTCAGTACTGCTGAATAAGAGACGTGCACTTGGGATGGCTCTGCATTCTCATTTCAATATTAAAACTAAAAGAGAGACATTACTACAAGTACAGTAATTTCACTAATATAACCTGCACCTTTTTCATTGAAGAATCCAGCCTACCCCAGTAGTGCGGCTTATATTCAGGTGCGGCTTATTTATGGACAATTTCAGGAGAATTGCCAAGGCGGAAGTACAAGCCGCAAGGGGAACAGGTGTGCTCCGCCCCTCAGCTCCTGCCCCTGCCACTGCCGCCGCTCCCGGTGCTCGGCGCTGCTGCCATTGCCGGTGCTCAGCGCCGCCTCCCGCCCCTGCTGGCGCTCGGCGCCGCTACCGCCCCCTGCCACTGCTGGCACTCAGCGCCGCTCGTGTGGCCGGCGCTACCCCCTCCTGCTGCCCACCGCTGCTTGCGCCGCTCCCTGCCTCTGCTGGCGCTCGGCGCCACTTGCTCGGCCGGCGCTCCCCCCCTCCTGCTCCCTGGTGCTGTTGGCACTCCCCACTGCTCTCCGCCTCCAGCTGCCCACTGCTGCCGGCGCTGCTGCCTCCCGCTGCTGGCCAGCCCCTCCCTGGCGCTGCCTGGCCCATCAGCAGCACCCCCATCCTGACGCACAAAAAAAAAAAAAGAAGGGGGGGTGGGGAAAAAGGGTGCAGCGGTGCAGCTTATATATGGACAAATCCCATGGTCTTCCCCGCTACCCGGAAGTGCGGCTTATATTGAGGTGCAGCTTATAATCGTGAAATTACTGTACATGCAGCAAAATATACATGAATTCAAAAGAGGTATGGCATTGAAAATTTCTCAAATTAAGTGTCATGAATGTCTATAAATGCCTATGATGCAAGATGATGGACCTTCTGAAAATGATGCATTAGAGATATTCTTCTTTTTATCATAAATGGGAACGTTTTTGAAACAAAATGCTGTTCTTTGCATGCCCTTCATTTTCAGAGAACCACACAAATTTTCTTTATTACCTGCTCTAAGCAAAGAGAACATTGTGTTGTTAACTACACTGTGCTATGGACATTTGATGTATCTTTTGGCCAATGGAAATATAAAACCCTGGAAAGGTCACCCATTTCAACTCTTCCCCACACAATTAACAATATGGGAAAGAGAAGAGCAGTAAACAAGGAAGATAAGTAAAATTTTCAGCAATGCAGTTATGGAATTTTGAAAAGGTCACAGTGTATAGTGTATTCCCCTAATTCTTTGAATATATGAGGCTCTAAAATTCCAAATCTCACTGAAGGTGGTAATGAGAACAGAACAGAAATGTGAAGCTATTATTTTGACAGTTATTGTAATGACAATGTGAAATGTTATAAACTTAATGTACTCCAAGGGAATCTGTCACCTTATATACAGATATTTATTTATAATCATACAAATACATGCAGGCAATAAGATCCTATAGATTTTATATATAAAAATTGGGGCTGCAGAAATGCTTTGCTTTCAATTCTAACTTGTAAGATAGAATGCAATAGAATTAGTAGTTTCAAAAAACCACAGAATCGTTTCTTTCTTTTGATTCTCTGCCACCAGCAGCAAGAACTTAAGCACTGTGAGCTTGGACAGAATGAGTTTTCCTGTGCTATCAGATGACTAAATTATTTAGATGATGCTCATTTTTGCAGAAAATTGATAAAGTAGACAAATTTCATAATATGCATTAAATATTAATTAATTTACCACTGATAATAAACTTCTTGCTTGGCCTCACCTGGGGCCAGGAAAAGACTTTTAAATTCATTTTAATACACACAGGTAACACTGCAATAACTATCAATAACTATCAATGAGATAAAAGGGGAAAAAAAAGACTTTCATTTGAACTTAGTAGCTGGCTTCTAATTTTACTATTTGGCAGAAACTGTAGGAATATTTTTTGGGGATTAGCTAACTAGAGTACTTATTCAAAAATTCTTAGAACTACTTCTGTCCTCATTAAATTAATTGGGAAAATGATGTAACCAGCAGAACAGAGTTGAGATAGTTTAAGAACTGTTAATACTCACACTGCTTTTATTTTCTGACAGGGAAACCCCCAAGCTAAAATCCTGTGAAACTTGGCTTCAAGTCCAAATTAAAAGCATGATTAAAAAGTCCACCCAGGTCACCTTCCTGTTCTTCATTTGGGCCAACTCAAATCATCATTCCATTCCTTATGCTGTTTTCTGTAAGTATGAATGATAAAAAAATGCCTTAATTACCTTAAATGAAGGTATATATATATATTTTTTTTTTTTTCCTACTGTTCCCGGATGCTTTATTGCAGCTATATACAACTGAATTAATTTTAAAGGAAGTTTAGGTGACAAATTTCCCCACACTTGCAGGATACAAGATTAGATCACAGTGTTCTCTAATTCATTCTCTTAATCTGCCCTCTTTCTGCAGCAAATTTGTGGTACTTAAGCCAATGTTATTTAAAAACTCCTTTTTATTTTTTTCATTTCTGACATTCTAAAGGTGAGCTAATTTGATTAAGCATTTGTTCATATTATATTTCTGTCTCTAAATCAATTAGAATCTTCTTTCTGCTGAGGATATCCAATTTTCCCCTCTGCTTGCTACCACTTAAAATTCATATTCTACTTCCATTCTCAGTTTTTCTCTAAAATTGCTGTTCCTGCAAACATTCTTGGCTTGTGCCCTCACCTGCTCAGAAGTCTACATAAATCCAACACAAATGAATTTTAAAATCAGCCAAATACATTTGTTGGACAACTCTGAATAGATACGTTAAAAAAACAAATCAGATAATATTAATTCTGTGATTTTTGGTATAATTCTAAGATCATTCATTTGTTAAACATGTAAAATTAACAGAGATTATCCTCTATTGACATAAGGAGCCATAGCCTTTGAAACAAGGATAAAATGTGGTGAAGGTTTCTGTCTCTGTTTCTGTGACAAATTTCTTCCTCAGTCATAAAGCAGAGCACTAATAGACACGTGGAAGGAAGCTTTTCCAATTTCTAGCTGCATTATAGATGTCTTCAGTGTCATTAGTTCTTCTCTTAGATTAATATTAAAATTTAAACCAACGGACTTCCTCCTCCTTTTAACCTTGAAGTTCTGCATTTTCATTGTGCCAGCAGATCAGCCTTTGGGGAAACAGCAGGGATGAATTTTGGGGCTCAAGGGGGAAGAGACAACTGCTGCAGTACTGATGTGTTCCTGATTTCCCCAGAGGACAAGGAACACCTACTCCAAGTGCAAGCAAATCCAAAGAAAAGGGATGAGCATCAAGGCAATTCCTCCCTCACCAGGGCACAGAGCATGGCCAAGAAAAGCTCCTTTTACATCCAAACTACTCCAAGTTTCTCTTTCCATTTAAGTCTAGACAATAAGAATCTACACTGAAAGAAATAAGAATAAGAAAGAAAAAAAGAAAGAAAGAAGAAATAAAATTCAATTACAGCAATTTCACGATTATAAGCCGCACCTTTTTCATTGAAGAATCCAGCCTACCCCAGCAGTGTGGCTAATCATCAGGTGCGGCTCATCTATGGACAGATCCCAGCGAAATGCCTACCCAGAAGTGAGAACCGGCCGGGAAGGGTACCTGGGGCTGTGTTGAAAGGCTTCGCTGGTCTATGAAAACTGCTTGCAACTTAAGCATCTGACACCAAACCCCTGTCTGGCGTGATTCTGTTACTAATTAGTTACTTTGTCGCACATGGATCCTCGCTTTAAAAAAGAAAAATAAAAAAAAATGCGGCTTATATTCAGGTGCGACTTATATATGGACAAATCCCGTGGTCTGCCCAGCTACCCGGATGTGCGGCTTATAATCAGGTGTGGCTTATAGTTGTGAAATTACTGTAACAATAATACTGTGGTTCTTTTCTCTCTTTTCTTTTCTTTTCTTTTCTTTTCTTTTCTTTTCTTTTCTTTTCTTTTCTTTTCTTTTCATAGAGACTTCTCAACTGCAAAGCCACAGTGAAGGGTTTCAGACATAAGTACTCCTTGACATATGAAGTACTAGGGGATGCAATTCATGTCAGAGTAGTCACATAATTAATGTAGAAAGGTACAATAGAAAGGCCTCTATTTTTGGCTGCTTTGTGGCAGAGAATGCAGCCTACATTTGCTTTAAAATGTTAACATTATGTAAATCAACTATATGAATCCTAATTTCCATGCAGTCTTGTCACTCCTAAAGGGCTCTTTTCCCCTCTGTTTATTGTTACCAGGGAGGAAACAATAGAAAATGAAAGTGGATCTTGCCAAAAAATAGCAGCTACATTCTATGTTGTCCGGATTTGCCAATGTTTTAACACATCTACTTCCACAGGATGTCTCAAAGTATTCCTGTAGCACAGGCAGAATTTGAAAGCCAAATAAAACACTTCTTCTTCTTCACTTTCTTACATGAAAGCATTTCTCAGCTATGTCCTCCACCTTTATTGAAAAGCATCACAAAAATGCCTCCTGTTACCATTGATTTATAAATACTGCCCATCCTTTAGATTAAAAACTTAAAGGAAAGAAGTAAAAATAATTTCCCTATACAAAAGAGTGTGATTTTTTTTTAAAGTGTTTTTGTTGTGTACTTCATAAACTTCTCTAAAGAATTTACCTTTGACCATGGATGATGTCAGCAGGCAAGAACTCCTTGCCCAAGTGGCATCATACAAGACAAGGCAGTTAAGACCCCTTTAGTGCCATCATTTCTATCAATTGACACATTATAAATTCCTCTCTGCCCTCATCATTATACTGGAACTGAATATGAAACTTAAAAAGAAAAATTTGGGGATTACCTTTTGATTAAAAAAAGAGAGTTTTAAAATAAATGTTTCAAATTCCTATATTTCCTCTCTTCATCTCCCCCCCACATCAAGCAATTTGAGATTCACACGGACTCTAGGGATTCCAGCAAGTTTCAAATAATACGAAGAGAAACTAAAAAACCCAAACCAAACAACCAAACCAACAACAGTTTTCTTCCCAGTCACTAAGGAAACTCCCCCACTTCAAGCAGGGACCAAGAAGAACTGACCTGTTCTCCTGCTCCCCCAGGATCTGTTTCAATCATTTTGGCCAAGCCCCTTAGGATCCCCTTGGACTAAAATAAGACACTGCTTAGTTATCCATTTGAGAGCTCTTGCCAAACACTTTTCTCTTTTCCCAGAGGAAATAAAAAACCCAAAAGTATATTTAGAAATGCTCGATTTAGCTTTGCTTATTAAATATTTATTTGATAGAGATCACAGTAATGTAAGTTCAGTTTGATTCTAGTCACAAGTCTTGAACTTGGATATGGTTTGGCACTTAAAAAATTATTTAGTGCACTAAGCAAATTATCTTCTCTTGCAACTGTATTATTCTGATTTTCTTGGAAGATCTGTGTCTAAAATGCGCAGACACAGCAAGAGAATGATCATGTTCAGGTTGTGGAGACAGAAAACAAATACTTTGTGCAATGTCAACAGAAATAGTTACACTTCTGAAGAGAAGTGTACTGTAAGCACTGCACATTGACTAGAGAAAGTCACAATTTACCAGTGGTGCTTTTAGGAAATTGTGTCTGGTCTGATTTATACATAGAACTCGCTTGTTTTTCATCTCAAGTTATTTAAGTTATATATATTTATTCAAAATTAACCTCAAGGAATGACTGTCATTTGAACACTGAGCTGGAATAATTTACAGGTATCACAGTAGAACATTAATGAGAAATGCAAGCTGTGACAAGACGAGTATTACTCTCTTATCATGAAATTACTCCTGTGAGCATCCATGAGGCATTGCACCTACTGGTCTATTGGTTCCACATTTTAAGATTTAAGATAGAAACAAACTACCCAAAAATGCATTACTGGGGTTGCCTAGAGTTCTATCCTATCAAAACACAGTTGCAATGACATAATAAAAAGGGAATCCTGGAGGAAGCTGAACAATACATTAGCAATGTTACAAGCTGACATACAAGAAGATCCATCCATGGAGAAATAAAATAAAGAATTTAAAAGAAGATTGAGATTCCCAATATCTTCAAAGTAAATAAATTAATCACTGCTGGCATTTCTGAAAAAAAGGGGGGAAAGTTTAGGGATGCCTGAAGCTGCCAGACCACCACCAACATAACACTGGCTGAGGCAAAGACAGTTTTAAAGTCAAAAGGGAAGAGGAAAAGCAGTCCTGAATAAAAACTCATGTGGAGATTTAAAAATTTGGACAATGGTAACAAAACTATCCTCTAAATGAGCCTTAATAGCTCATTAGCCTGAATAAGCCAATGCATTGAAAAATAAGTGAAAGGCTGTCTTTTAAATTTTTTTTCGCTACCTGTTGCTTTTTATAACCTGTATCATGATGGAAATAAACACGAGATTTCTAGAGGGCATTTGAAGAAAAATCTCATTTGCCATAGTCTCTTAAAACTCCCAGTCATATTGCACTAATTAGATTTAACAGCATCAACCATGCTGGGATAGATGCAACTCATAATTTAAATGAGAAGATTTGCAATAAACTTGCTTGTGTGTCTGCTGAGAGAGAGAGGGATCAAACCAACCCTCAGCAGCCTCTGAATGCTAAGACACCTTTTGAAACTGAAGCCTATGGACTCAATGAAGTTGCTCACTTAGAACCAGAGGAAAATTTGTGCTGGAAGGAGGCTCCAGGAATCATCCTGTCCAACCTCCCACTCAAAGCAGAGGCAGCTTCAAAGCAGGATCCTGTTATCCAGGGCCTTGCCCAGACAAGTTCTGAAAAGCTCTGTGGATGGAGATTTGCCCAAGCTCTCTGGGTCCTGCTCCAAGCAGATGTCATGGTGACAAGTTTTCTTCTGTGTCCATCTGGAATTTTCTTTGCTATGTCTGCCCCTGGATCCCTGGCAGTGTCCAAGGCCAGGTTGGATGGAGCTCTGAGCAGCTTGGGATAGCAGAAGATGTCCCTGCCCATGGCAGTGGGTGGAACAAGATGAGCTTTACGGTTCCTGCCAACTCAAACCATTCCATGACTCTATCCCAAAAGCAAGTTTGTCCTTGTTACACTTCTTGAGGCTTTGAATGTAGGGGTTGGGGTAAAGGGGACAAGCAAGATCTGTCCCAGTGGTCCTGTCCTGGTGTCTGTTCACCAATAACACTTGATTAGGGAAACTTGGATGAAATTATGTATTTTTCACCTGCCACAAATCCTTTGCCATTCACTAAATTGGATGTCTTTAAAGACTCACAAAAGGTTTGTGCAAAATCCTCTAAATCTGTAGCCGTAGCAGTGGGAGAGATTAGACATCTATTCTGCACAGCTGAATGATAAGTAGTTTAAAATACTTCTCAGATATTCTGTTACGAGATTTGTTTGCTTCCAAATAACTTTCCTCTGGCTTATCATCTTTTCAGCCTAAATTACAGGTGCTCCCTTGGCTATTAACAGTTCTAACTTTTGTTTATCCAAATCACTAGGCATTGCTTTTAGCAGTACATAATAATTTCTTTCTCATTCTTCCTCTATTTGCTAAAAAGCTGCCTTGGGATTTGGCCAAACCAGATCTACAGCAGTAGAGTATTCCAGTTCTTCAACAATGTTTGATTCTCATGCAAGAGAAGCCAGGAAAAGAAAGAGAAGGTGCTGCCTTCTGGAATCACTATTTATGTATTGGCCAAAAGTAATGGTTATCAGGGGTGAAATTCAGTTAAACATTGCTATTCTTTTTCTGAACTGCAAGAACCCAGGAGGAATTCTATGCTATAAATGTTTCTTTGGATTTCTGAGGAAACTGGATGCAAACACAGACTTCCTACATGACACCAGGCACATCACACATATTTTAGAGCACTGAGATCTTTTTTAGAGACACGTTTCCAGTGAGATCAAAACATGACATTAAATGTTTGAACATAGACCACTGGCAAAAGTTCTGGTCATATACATGAGTGACCTTTCTTTTTGTTTATTCTTTTTTTTAACTTGATAGCAGATAAGTTAAACAAATTTATGTTCTAATATCATTTAATCCTCATCCATTTTAGTTATTGTGAAATAGAAAGGACACAGAGTAGAGCTGTTTTCTTCTTTTCTTTTTGATTTTCATCAGAACTCCTTGTACCATCAACATTCTCCATTTCTTCGGCATACCCATTTCCTGGAATTTGGTACTTCACTTTTGACTCCTGAGTTTTGCCTGCTTATACAATACTATCACAATTTTCTATGGAAAAATCAATGGGAAAAAACATTTAAATTTCTTTAGTGAAAGAATAGAAAGACAAATATATTTTTCAAGAATAGTTACAAGGACTCTACAAGAATAAGTCCGAGGCCAGGAACTCCTGGGGCTTTCAGTGAAGAGTAAGCAGGAGCTAAATTGAGAAATTCAAGTATTTGTGTTCAAGGACCTTACATAAAGTTATGATGATCCTATTATGCTTTATTTGGGCCCTCATGCATGGATATTAATATGATTTCCCATCCCATTGTCACAGCAGAGCTTACCAAAACCCAGGTTTAGTGGTTAGTCTGCTTTGCTCAAGGTTCATTAGGTGACAGTACAATAACAGTAAGGTGCACTGTGGTTGCTCATGGCCTTCCCAGAGAAGCAGTTCCTAGGACAGCTTTTCCTTGTGGAGTTAGAGAACACTCCCAGAAAGAACACTCCCAGAACACAGCCAGAGCAAAGGCCAGAATGTGGTTCATCCCTCAAATGGGAAATCCTAATCTCAGTTATGGGACAGCACATTAGGGAATGGATTTTTTAGTTTGGACCTTCAGAGGATACAACAGTAGTGACCAATGCAGAGAGGCCAGAGGATAATTCCCTAATTCCAGGCTATTGCTCCCTGCCATAATGCAGAGATTGTGTGCATGATCCGTGTCATATAAGACACACACAAAGCAATTCCTGTGTGAGCCTGGTGAAACAGCCTTGAGTCTGCAACCACCATTAGTGGTGACAGGCACCACATGGAGGTGCCCAGGGCAGTCCCCACAAAGGTCACTCATAAAGCACATTCCAACTCATTGCTTTGCCTTTGAGCACAAATCCAATTACTTCTGTTTTGCAAGTCAGGATCTTCAGCAGCAGCACACAGCTGAAAGCAAAACATACTTAGGTGACACTTCCTTAAATGTAGGCAGATCTGATTAATGAGGCAGGGCTGGAATTAACTTTTTTCTTCACATCAAGATTTCCTGAGTTGTGCAAAATTCCCCTTCTGATGCTGTTCATTCCCATTTAACCTCTGCCAAGCATGCTGCAACTAACACACTTCTCAGGCTGCACCAGCCAGCCATCCGTGTCTTATTATCCCTGTAAATATAATGAGATATGATTTGATATTAACGGCTGCAGATTTATCTCTTTAGGTTGGAAATGCAACTCCAGCTGCAGTTTCAGCTAACTGAAAACATACCCAGTGACTTCAGCTGATGGAAATCAGAGGGACATGCTTCATAACTTATAAACATGACATTTAAAAACATTTACTGCTTGGATTAATACTGGAAGCACTGCTTCCTGCTAGCAGTGTTCCTCACTCATACACAGCCACAAAGAATTAAATCAGCTATCAGTATAAGTAACGGGTTAAAAAAATTAAAATCTACTCAAAATTAGGCAAACTCTTTCCAGGAACATTTAAATTATCAGTGTTTAAAGATGCCAGGGCCAGTTAGTGACATTCTGTGCTTTTCCCTGCTCCATGGACAGTCCTGACTGTGCAGCATCACATTACTGGACTAATGGAACAGGCCCAGAATATTTTTTTTTTTTAATAGTCATTTTCAAATTACATATAGAGATAAAATTTAAACCTCAGGAAAGATCTGGTTGTGGAAAGAACCCAAAGGGAATCTCAGCTCTGCATTGGAGCCCCCCATGAAGCTCCCAAGGTCACCCAGTAGTGACCTTGTAGTTTTCTCTGTACCAAGGCAGACTCTTAAACAAGCAATCCACACACAGGAAGAGCATACGTTGTCCAATGAAACTTAATATTATAAAGATGGAAAAGTTATTTGTCAAAAAAAGCAGAAAAGAAAAGAAAAAAGAAAAGATGAAAAAGAAGAAAAGAGAATAAGAAAAGAAAAAAGGAAAAAAGAGAAGAGAAGAGAAGAGAAGAGAAGAGAAGAGAAGAGAAGAGAAGAGAAGAGAAGAGAAGAGAAGAGAAGAGAAGAGAAGAGAGAAGAAAAAGAAGAAAAGGAGTTCACTCTTCCCATCAGCTACAAAGTTTTCCAGCCTAACCCTATAATCACAAATACAGGATTTTTTACACTACTTTTTTCATTTCTTTGTGTTACTCATCTACATAAATTTATGCACAATCAGAATCATGAATGCCAATACTCACAGCCTGTTATAACACAATTAAATATACATTTTTACTGAATTGGATCCTACTAATTTTCTTCCCTATTTTCAAATGCTTTAAGGAGAGCAAATGTGCCTTGGTGCATCCCCCTTTCATCTGTCTTTAGATTATTCCTCTTGAGTGAACCTAGGAACCTAGGCCTAGGAACATTCCATTAATATCCTTGCACCTCACTCCTGATTTTCTCTCTCAGATACTAACTTCCAATTCCAGGTGATGCACTCAGTTAAGAGTTCAGGTTGTCAGCAGTACCCAAGCCAAGGCAAATTAAAAATACACAAATCTTAATGCAGAAATACCTGCTCCCAAAGTAATGTAATTAGGTCAAAACCCGCTCAACCAGAGCACTTGAAGGACTGTGTTACCAAGGTATATTTCCCAAACAATATTAAGGGTTGTATATTTTAAAAATACAGTAATTTCACACTCATAAGCCTTACCTGGTTATAAGCCACATATCCGGGTAGCTCGGAAGACCACGGAATTTGTCCATAAATAAGCCACACCAGGTGATAAGCCGCTCTTTAAAAAAAAAAAAAAAAAAGCGAGGATCCATGTGCAACAAAGTAACAAGTTAGTAACAGAATCGCGCCAGTGCGGAGTTTGCTGTCAGGTGCTCAATTTGCAAACAGTTTTCACAGACTGGTGAAGCCTTTAAACGCAGCCCCAGGCACCCTCCCCATGAAATGGGCCCTGGCACTCCCACATCCATCACTGGCTGCCACGGCTCCCTGCCTGCTCAGCAGCCGGCGGCTCCCCGTGCTGCTCAAAAGCAGTGGCTCGGTGGGCTGGCCATGCGAAAGCCGGCAAGCGGCTGCTTGGTGGGCTTGGCTTCGCGCAAAGCCAGCAGCAGCTCTGCGGCAGCTCCCTCCCCAGCTGGCTCGTACTCCCGGGTTGGTATTTCGCCAGAATTTGTCCATAAATAAACCGCATCTGGTGATTAGCCGCACTTCCGGGATTGGCTCAATTCTTCAGTGAAATAGGTGCGGCTTATCAGTGTGAAATTACTGTATATACATTTCCCACAGGAACGTACCCCTGCTAAAGTTCAGGTGTCAGTGAGGGAGTTCTAAAAGTATTTTGGCTTTCAACACTGCTAGAAATAGTAAACTAGAACAAGATACTCCTTTATCTTTTCTTAGCTGGAAATTGTTATTTCCCCTATGCAGCTTCAATGAGCCATTAGAAAAGGAAAAAGAAAAAGCATTTCCTTAAAATTCTATTAAATATTTCTGGTTGTTATATGCTGAAATACATAATTACAATCGTGGACTTTTTCTTTTAGCCATACAGAAAAGTGAATTGAAGATCTGCCCCAAGAATAATATTTTATTCATTAAGGTAATAAGTTGCATTTTAAAATCTAATTATTTAAAAGGCTGCTTACAAACCTTCATCTAATGTGCTGAAAATTATTTTTATAAGCTTAATATAGACTTATGTAAAGGTTTGCATTAACAGAGCCAACAAATCATGTGTTTTCCCTTGGAAAATGTTGCTACAATAAGTGTGCTTTATCAATAATATATCACAAGAACTCTACTGTGTCTTGATTTGAATTCTAAAACTCATTCATTATTGACCAGAACTGGAAGAAAAAAGAAATATTATATTTGAAGCTGAATTTGGCTACATTTAAGCTAAATTTTAGGTCTCTAAATATTCAAATTAAATTGTTCATAACACCGCATTGTCCTACTCTGAAGAGCAGGTCAGACTTCTTGACTTCAGGAATTGAATATCTCAAACATCAGGGAACAAAAAACAAAAGCATAACCTGAATAATTTTTATAGTGCTATGAACAACCTGCAATTAAATCAGATAAATTATTTATATATCAGAAATCTCATTTAATTTTCGTTTCTTCTTTCTTGGGACAAGAGGTTTGAAAGAATCTAATTTTTCTGCAGCAAAAAACACATAAAAACTACCTGCTGATTTTGCATATGGTTGTGGCTTTTTTTTCCCCCAGAATTTAATTCTCAATTCTTCAGAATTTTATTCACCTGTCAGGAAGAACATGAATGTTACACTGGAGTCAATTATGGCTCAAACTTGGATGACCTCTCATTGTTCTCACTCAAACAGATCCCATAAAGGTGCTGAGAAATAGTTTCTGTCATTATTCTGAAGTTATTTTGCACAAAGCTCAACACATGAAATCAGTGACTTTCCAGAAGTTCACGTTTTGCTATTTTGCCTCTTTAACTCCATGATTCATCTTGCATCATTTATCATTCATTTTTTTACAGAAAACTACACCCATCCTATTTTTCTGCTGATATTCAGCAAATATTACCTCTGGACAAAATAGGATTTTTTTTCTAAAGTATTTTTTTAGAACAAGTAGGGATTTTTATTCAAATATTGATAAGCAACAAGGGGAAGGAATGGATTCTGTCCCACACATGGAGCACCGTTTAAGCAGACTGAATATTCAGTGATTCTACATCACCAGCTTGGTATGTCAGGTCGAGATCATTAATTTCATGGCTCAATTTGAAGTGCATGTGTTGGTTTGTTAAAAAGCCAACCCATTGGATCAAGCCCATCTTTAATTTGTTGTGCTGTTCTGTCCCAAAGAAAATGAAAACAGATGTTTCAAAGAAGGGCTGCAGGTCCCGGATGCAATGATATGGCCCCATTTGTCCTCTGTGAATATTCTGCAGTACCAACTGGCTCATATTTGACTTCAGACGTGCAGATCAATGCTAATTACAGAACTAATTTTGGAAGAGTTTTTTAACTTTACAGTTCTGCATAAATCTTAACCCCACTCCCACTCAGGGTTGCTCCTGAGAAGCACCTGCATTCTATTTTTTATTACTTCATGAATACAAATGTCAGGACTGGATCTAAGGATAAAGTAAATTCTGTTTATCTCAAGCTAAAATGCAGTGTTAGAACATCAGTGATTAATAGCAATTAAGTAAGCAATAGAAAGAACATCTGACTAAACATGCACAGAAAAAGTTAAATAAATACTCATAAAATTTCTTTCTATTCCTGCTAAAGCTGTTTTCTCCAAGTTCAGTAATTTTATAGGAAAAGAAAGTGCTAGGTAATGTGTAATTATATTTTGTATACTGTAACTGATGCACAAAACTTTGATACTTTGTTATATCTTTAGTAGCTATGTAATACAATACACTGGAGCAATTGAAATTAAAAATGTATATGCAAGGCTTAAGTACTCAAAGGAGAGCCCTAACTAAAACAAATCATGGTACTGAAAATTTAAAGAGTTGCAATTACAGTGCCTTTGTGCTCCTTGGATCAGTCAGGTTTGTGCAGCTGAACCTCTGCCATCAGTGTTAGACAGGGCTCAGCACCTCAGGGATTGTTCCAAGGGTGCAAATTGTAAATAACTGCTGTTTTTTAGTCCTACTAAATATAAAGAAGTCCTGCTGAAGTTCCTCTGCTTTATTAGCTGTGCCTCTTCCACCTGGAGATACCTGTCCTGCTCGTTGCCTTGGCTCACCTCCTGCCTTCCATTCCTGCCCAGCCTCTGCAGGGAGCTGATATTCTGCTGGGAGGATCAACACAGCCTCACTCATGCTTGTAACTGCTGTAAAATTCCTGGTTTCCCCACCTGTGCTCTTCCCCTGCTCCTGCTGCACCCAGATGAAGTCTGGTGCTGTTCATAATTCGAGGAACAACACATGTTCTCCACGCTCCCAAAGATTTTAATCTTAGCACAGACCACATTCACAGGCAGATTAAAGAGAAAAACTAAGTCCTATCAACTCTCCAAACCAAAGGCTGGAATTGAACTGTTAGGACACACACATCCATGGCTCAGCTACTCTCCTTCACTGCTTTAAAGTCAGAGACTTTAGAGTTGGACTCCTTAAGGAAGAGAAATGGGCCCCTTCCACATGATCCATATCACCCTGCAGGAAGTGTCTTATGGTCATACAAGTTATGCTACAGAATTTCCTCCTGCTGAGCTATAATGGCAGCCTCAAGGACTATTCCAAAGACACCCATTCCTCAGGTGACATCCAATTTATGAACATCTCCAGTTACATGAGATTACTGCCATTCCACAAAATCAAAATCTTCCAGTGATCCAGATCGATAATTTCCATCTTGCAGAGAAAGGCATTAGACTGATAACAGTTTGAAGACCAAAGCCCTTTATGTATCAGAAAGGGTACAGGGAAGATGGAGAGGGACAATTCATCAGGAATTGGAGGGACAGGAGCCAGGGAATGGCTGCCAGTGCCAGAGGGCAGGAATGGATGGGATCTTGGGCAGGAATTGTTCCCTGGCAGGGTGGGCAGGGCTGGCACAGGGTGCCCAGAGCAGCTGTGGCTGCCCCTGGATCCCTGGCAGTGCCCAAGGCCAGGTTGGACACTGGGGCTGGAGCAGCCTGGGACACTGGAGGTGTCCCTGCCATGGCAGGGGGTGGAATTGGATGAGCTTTAACAACCCAAACCATTCTGGGGTTCTGGATCAGCTGTACAAAAGCAGATCTGTAGCTATGCATGTTCCTTAATCTGCCTTTCGATTGCAAGAATAAATACATTCCAGTATTTGAGCTCTTTTCTCCTGCCTGTATATTAATACTGTCAGTATATAAAATAAAAATTAATAAAACCAGAAAGATATTTCTTCACCAGAAAAAAAAAAACAAACAAGCAAACAAAACCAAACAGTATCCTGCAGACGCTGACAGGGTTTGAACACCCAGGAGCAGAGCAGAGCATCATTAATATTTTCAGTGCCTGGTACTTTTTTTTGTGCACAGAACATGGTTACAAACAGTTGGGATGCAGCAGCTGAAAGAAGCTCTGTCAAGGAGCCTTCCAGGCTGCTTAAATCTGATCTACCATCATTATTCCTTTGAAGCTGTATCATAAGCAGTTCAGTAAGACACATGTGAAAGAAGTTATTGCACAGGAAAGTTTGGCTTTTTACAGCACTGCCATCAAAATTTACTGGTGCATTAAAGGTCCTAATTTGAAAATAAGTTTTCTGCCTTTTTTATGGTATGTGATATTTTTTAGAGATTACACTCATGGAGGAACCTGGAAACACAGTAATTAACAACCTTAAGATCTTTTAAATGCCAAAGCTATTCCATGGGCTGACCTAGAACATTAAAAAGTCATGTATGATGTCAGAGAACATTCCTCATGATTAAGTTATTCCTGAAAGAAAGATTAACACAGTTTATGGAGCTGTATCTAGGACCAAAAATAGTCATGAAAAAGAAGAAACAACACAAGTAATAAGAATAAAAATTAAGAGGTACTGTAACACAGGCAGAAAATAGTTTCTAATATATTTTCCCTTTGTTGGTTGATAAGGGAATTTATAATAAGTGACAGTACAAGGGTTGGTTTTTCAGTGTGTGACAAAAAGAAGCCAGCATTGTACATCTTTTGCTGTCTCCTCAGACCACACATGTTTAGACCTTCATGTGAAAGAAAATAAATGAAGGGAAAAGAAGAAGCAGGGCAAGAAGAAGTAAAACAGAAGCTCCATCATTTTCCTTGGAGCCATTCAGAGCCCTCCTGGAACAAACTCCCGGTTCCCTGGCCAAATCCAGCAGCAGCCCAATACAATTGGTGAGTTCCAAGATCATTGGCAACCAATGGTCTGGCCATTAGAGGGGCAATAACTTATCCAGAAAACACACAAAGCTTTCAGTAAAAGAAAGAAGCACAGGTGCTGGACAATATGAGGGACCAAAATGATCTCATATTTATTTTCACTACAAATCTAATTATTGTCTTAGTCCAGGTGTTCCTTTTGCTGACTTAACAAACCACTTCTCTCTGTTGGTGGATGCTCCCATGAATAAAAACCTCTGCTTTACTCCAGCAGAATCTTACTTGGGCAACAGTAAATATTTACTGATACAGAATGCTGTGCAGTCCTTACAAATGAATGTGGATTTATTTCAAATTTGAGGGCCATTTTCTGTGGTCTCCTTGTTAGTTAAGAAACTAAGAAAACCATGTCAAAAGTTAAATGCTTTCATGAAAATGAAAAGCTGGCTGATCCTTCTTGAATTGATAAAAGAGTGAAGAAGGAATTAATAGTATTATGAACAATGTAAGTCTGAAAAAATACTAAAATAAAAAAAAAAAAAAAGCACTGCCAGGCTCCCTTGGCTGCTGTGGTGCCTGCAGAGTCACGGAGTCCCCTGGTGCGTGAAAGAATGGAGGGTTTTCCTCTGGAGAGGTGAAAGGAGCGAACCTCCCAGAGCTGTTCCCTGGGCTGAGCTCACCCTGCGAGCCAGGCTCTGTGCAAGCTCAGCATCATGAACTGCTTTGTGAAGAGCCAGATGGATCTGTGGGATGTGTCCAGCCCTGCAGAGACCAGGTTCCACTGTGAGTGGCATTCCTGGGCATCCATAGCACAGGGAATGGGCTGGGAACCTCCTGAGCTTTAACATCAGAAATCAGATCGAGGCTAGCATTGACCCAGCTGAGTGGAAGAGGGACAAGAGCACAGACATTGCAGTATTCCAAAACTTAGGGGTGACTTAACTCATCCTCCCTTCTCTGAGAGTCACCTTTATATCATATATTCTTTATCACACAATTTTCAAAAACAAGTACAAGAAAGCTGCTTTGAACAAACAATCAAAACAAAATATTTTGCTTTTTGTTTATGTTTTATTTAAAGGCTATTTTTGGTCATTACTCACAGCATGTGGTTTCCCTATTTTCTCTGCAAATATTTGTCTTTAAGTAGAGAAGCTAATTCCTTTCATATTACACTCAGATCTCCACTTATCATCACACATCCAATCTAATTAACACAAAGTGATGAATGTTACTGCCATTAAATATAATGAGCAAAACCCCTAACAGTTGAATAGCCTTATTTGAGAAATGTATTTTAGGGGAAAAAAAAGGTCTCAGTTCTTCTTTTCTACTGTAAAACATTTAAGAGTTCATGTTCTATTTATTTGAGGCTATCCAGATGCTGAACCAGAATTGAATTGTTTATGTGAAATAACTCACTGAAGTCCTGCTAAAACCTCAGAGCCCTTGAGGGTTGCACTGGGATCTAGTGACAAAGCCAAAATCAGCAAAAGATCTGTCCTGTGCAGAAAGGTGAGATTAGGGGAAAATTTTTTTTATGCAGTGAATTTAAGGAAGACATTTTTTATGTACCACATCTGCCTAAGGATAAAACTGTCCTGAAATGCTACTTGAAGGACCCCAATACTTGTTATGTTAAAAGGATTTATGGCCTGTCATTAATAAAATACCCAAACACCTTCCAGTGTTCCAAGAATCTCAAAAATGTTGTGGTTCCAGGCTGCCTGGAATAGGAGGCAGTTTGTGTTTGTGGCAACAAACATCATCAACAGTCCATTGGTAACAATTCAAATTGAGTTCGTTGACCTTGACCAGCTGCCAAATACTCACCCAGCTTCTCATTTACCCTCCTCAATAAGATGGGGGGAAAATAAATAAGGTGAAAGCGCTCATGAATCACAAGACATGGACATCATCAGAATTTGGCACCACAAATAAGCTGGTATGAGGTAAAAAGCACAGTAAGATCTAATCAAAACTAAATTAATAAATGTAATTTTCTGTTTAGGTCTATTTAAAATTAGGACAAGACAAAAATGCAAAATGTTAAAATGAAAAATAAGTGAGAAAAAATGTTCATATTCATTTGCATATGAAAAAAGCTTTGATTGCTACATCATGAAATTCCATTGTTAAGATATATGAACATCTTAAGTTTAAGACCATAGGAAAGATTAAGTCTCTTACATGCTTCCAATAGTAATTATTTAAAGAATGAAGCTTAGGTATTTAATACCAAGAAATTATGGCAGATCCAATGACAATGACACTCGTAGAATCTGGAAGGTCACTCAATGCATTAACCACGTGAATCGATTTTACACATGAGTACTTCATGCAGCAAAACAAACATATTTTAGATTCAGAGGAAGCCCAGAAAACCCACAACACTTCCAGTGGGTTGAAAGACATGCCCAAAGAGTTTTGGGTAGAAGAGGGACTGCTCATACCTGCTTTGTTGAAGAAGGAATTTTGGACACAGTTTGGACACCTTCTCCTCAAAATTTCTGAAGTTTCACTGAGATGAGACTTCCCCTCTACAGGAGAAACAATTAAAGTTTCATTTTAAGGTTGATGAAAGGGATCTGCACATTATAAATCAAGTGTTTACTGTGTGTAGTGAAAATCCACTGTGAAAGTCTGAAAAGAAAACCTGATTAAGGAATACCAGGGAGTAAAAGTGTCTACGAGGCCAGATAAGCATCTAGAGTAGATAAGAACCCACAAAGAGACCTCTCAAAAAGCAATAGGCAGTTCAGCAGTGAATAAGCAAATACTGATTTCAAAAACTAGAATCTTAAAAATATCATCTCCATGCTCTTAAAGCTGGGGATGTGCTGGGGATGGTGGGATGGATTGTGTATGTGCTGGATTTGGAATGGGGATGGAAAGGGCATGGGCTGGGGATGGATTTGGGATGTGCTGGGGGATGGACTGGGGATGGGATAGGCTGGGGATGGGCTGGGTATGTGCAGGGATTGGAATGGGGATGGGCTGAGGATTGACTGGGGATGGGCTGGGATTGGAATGGGGATGGGCTGGGGATGTGCTGCGGGCCAGAGCTGGGCTGGTCCAGTCCTGCCCACCCATTGCCCCGATGCCTGAGGCGCCCTGGGGACACCATGGCTCCCCTGCTGCCCGGCTGGAGCCTGTGCAAGGACACAGAGTATCCTGAGCTGGAAGGGACCCACAAGGATCATACTCACTCCCATTACACTGATTCTAGTTATTTCAATTAGATGAATTATCACAGAATCATGGAATGCTTTGTGTTAGAAGGGACCTTAAAGCCCATATCCAACATCTTGACCTGGACAGGGACACCTCCAGTGTCCCAGGCTGCTCCAGCCCCAGTGTCCAACCTGGCCT
>VRYO01002410.1:1235159-1247209 GCA_009812075.1 Sialia sialis
GCTCTGCCCCACAGCTCCCCAGGGGCTCTCCCAGGGCTGCTCCAGCTGCTCAGCATGGATGGGTCCCCGGGGATCCTGGATCTGACCCAGGTGCAGCCCCAGCACCTGTCCTGTTAAGCCTCAGGAGATTCCCAAGGGCCACTTCTGGAGCTTGTCCAGATCCCTCTGGATCACATTGCAAACAGGTGTGAGATAACCAAAGTGTACTTTGTACCTAGGATTCCCTTCCAATTCAAGAAAAATCTGTCTGGATGGGAATCAGTCTGCCTGACAGCAATGTCCAGAAGAGACTGTATGTGGTAAAATGTTTCTGAGTTTGGTTTCAAAAGAATCTTAAAATTATGGCAATATTATAACAATTCTGCATAGCACTAAATTTGTTTGCTGATGGAAATGATTGAATGTTGAGTAGTGCCATAAATTTGGACAATATTTGTTCTCCCTGTGAATGAAATTAGTACTAAAGAATTCAAACTATACCTATTGATCAAACTTGCCACTTTTTTCTAAACAATATTATGTATTTGCAAAAATATAAAACTAAGTTTTATACTATTAAAATTAGCTATATAAAATTTGTTTATTGGAATATATGATCATTGTATATTTTTTATGCACTTCAGCTACAAGAGACCTGTAAATCACAAGTTTGTGAAGTTTTCCTATGTTTCCTAAATGAGGACACAGATTAAAAATTTATTAAAAGAATAGGAAATCAACAACCCACAAACAAACAAAAAAACCCAATCACAACAACCTTCTCCAAGTCTATAGAGAATATATAATAAGATTTAAGATCCCCCATCATATGCCAGATTCAAATGTTGGTGCACACACATTTGAACTGACCCGGAACAAGACTCCAAATTCTGTTCTGCACAGCTGGTGCAATGTAATATTCTTTTACTGCTAAGAATATGTGTGAGTGCAAAGAGAACTAGATGACTTTTTAACATTGTTCTTCTAACATTTAGACTTTTATGAGGACATCCAGAAAATTCAATAAAGTATAATAAAAAGTTTTATTTTTGGCATATCACAGAACAGTAAATGTAACAAGCTAACCTTAAGCAAAGATAAAGGATGCAGATATTCTCACAGCTCATATTTTCTATTGCTGTTTGCACAGATATTTACTCCAGGTGATGATGCTGCCTAAAAAAAGTCTCATTCTTCTACAGCAAGTTCTAATTTTGATTCTTTTTTTTCTAAACTCAAAGCTAATGAAAATTTAGAAGTATCTTCTGCCCACCCCCTGCCCCACTCCTAAAATACATAACTAGAGTTAAAGGGAAAGTAGAGCCTAAGAAGAAGGTTTGATTTTTTCCCAGTTTAACCAGTCTAACTCCAATCCAGGAAAGGAAAATTTAAATATGGAGTTTTCAGCACTCTTTGCATTATATGCAGGATGTTTTAGGGTTGCTATACAAGGCTGAGTCCAAGTTTTAAGAAATCTCTGAATGAGAGAGGTTAAGATAAGTGCATTAATCTTATAATTATTTAGAGTTTTGAAAGTCTTTCTTTGCTTCCTTCCTTCAGCTGAAAATATCACAGAATCATGGACTATCCTCAGCTGGAAGGGACCCACCAGGATCATTGAGTCCAATTCCTAGAAAAAAAATCTCACTTTGTGCCTGAGGTCGAATTGGTGGTTTTTTTAATGAATTTTGACATTAGATTTACTCTCAGGATGATTTTCTCATGGTTGATCATAGAATTCAGAAGGGTTTGGGTTGGAAGGGACCTTAAAAGCAATTTAATTCCACCATAGGGACACCTCCCACTGTGCCAGGCTGCTCCAGCCCCAGTGTCCAACCTGGCCTTGGGCACTGCCAGGGATCCAGGGGCAGCCACAGCTGCTCTGGGCACCCTGTGCAAGCCCTGCCCACCCTGTCAGGGGGAAATTTCTCCCTAATATCCAATCTGAACCTGCTCCATTCCCTCTTGTCTTGTCACTTGTAAAACTTAATGACATCTACTAGAGGAATTCAGCATTTTTCAGAAAAAAAAAAAGGAAAAAAAAATCTTTATGATCCCCTCAGCAGCTAAGACTCCTTAATTTGCCAGTCAACCACCACTGGCCAGAGGTATAAAATGAAGTGTGCTCAGGAAGATGCCAAACTTGTGTGGTTTGTTGAGTGCTGCACATCTTAAAACTAGGGCTGGGGCCAAGTCCTACTTAGGTAAATGAGTTCTTCTTAAATTATCTACTGCAATACCTATATTAACGATACAGGCTATGTTTTGTGTTTGGCAAAAAAGCATTCAAAAATTAAAATGCTATGAAAAAGACCCTCTGGATTATATTTGAGAGAGAAAATGACATTGCGTAAAAAGCCCAGAGAGCTTTTGTATTACAGTAATTTCACGATTATAAGCCGCACCTATTTCATTGAAGAATCCAGCCTGCCCCAATAGTGCGGCGAATCATCAGGTGTGGCTTATCTATGGACAAATCCCAGTGAAATGCCAACCCAGAAGTGAGAGCTGGCTGGGGAGGGCGCCTGGGCTGCCTTTAGAGGCTTCCCAGGTCTATGAAAACTGTTTGCAACTTGAGCACCTGACACCAAACCCAGCTGGCGTGATTCTGTTATTAATTTGTTACTTTGTTACACATGGATCCTGGCTTTAAAAAAAAAAAAAAAAAAAGATGCGGCTTATATTCAGGTGCGGCTTATAATTGTGAAATTACGGTAAGTCGTTATTTTAAATTTTAGACTATAAATAATAACATTTTTAGAAGTCAAAAGCACCTGTAATTGTTCAAGTATGTAACCACAAAAATGTCGTAAAAATAAATAGATAGCAACTTCCTACTTTCTCTCTTGCAGAAATTAATTTACTTTCTGTATGATATGTGTAGAACAACTGATTTATGAGTCTGGCTTCCAGTCTGGACAGGTCCTGCTGAGGCACAAAATGGATTGGTCTGAAATGTAAAAGTGATGCTCATAATTCTAGGGATGTGAACACATCACACACAGACAGGCAGGTTCTCCCTGAAATGCCATAAGGAAGTAAGCAAAATCCTTTTGAAAAACTTCACCTATAAATCTTTTTGGTTTTTTTTTTCCCCAGTTTTCAGTCCCAGACTTGGCAACCCCTTCTCGGACAGGTGGGTCCTGCAGAGCTGTTACTGATTTCTGCAGGGCTCCACACATGCTCAGACACTTTGGGATGTGCATCCTGCTCCTGGATCTTGGCCAGAGCTGCCACAAGTACAAATCTTTCACTTGACTCTGCATTTCAACATCTGAAAATGCAAGATGAGAAACGTTGCATTTGTGCCTCCAGCATGGTGGTGGCACCCCTCAGAAAAATTGTCCCTGTTCTCCTGACCTTTGAAGTGTGCATATGTCCTGGGGTTCAGACTTTGTGCAAGAAAAATTAAAATATCTCTGCCAAATCTAAAGCAATAATACAAGTATTTACATCAAGCATTAGTCAATGATTTAAATAAATAATGAGCCTAAAATAAAACTGTTAAATCTTTCTAAGATGTGCTCGGTTTCAGAGCTGTAAATGCCTGTGCACTTTGTAAAGAGCAGGGAACACCAGGAAGCAACATAAAAATTGAGAAAGCGGTTGGATCCTGGTTAGTAGCCTTATGCTGTATGTTGTAAATTATGCCTTATAACAGGATATTTAACCTCCATTTTCCTCTGACTTTAGAGATGTTCTTTTCACAGTTCTGCTGGAGACTATCTGAGACACATGCTAAAATAAGAGTGTTGCAAGCTCACCTTTCTCACCTTTGGAAGTAGGTAAGCAAATGTTATTGACAATTCTTTGTAACATCTGTAGTGTGTCACCAAAAACAACACTCCAAAAAGAAAGAATTTCAAACCAGGGAGGGAGGGAGGGAGGGAGGAAGGAAGGAAGGAAGGAAGGAAGGAAGGAAGGAAGGAAGGAAGGAAGGAAGGAAGGAAGAGTCCTTGCAGGAGTAATTTGTTCCGTGATTATTTATGGCTGTAAGCATTTATGTCTGTAAGCCCCCAGCTCATAAAGCAATGTTTTCCTAAGGAATACATCTGATAAGTATTAAATTCCAGTAGTTGTCACTAAATAATATTGACCCCACTGGGTGCCTGGGTATGTCAATTAAAAAACACTTATGATTCCTCTGAGAAATTCCTCAGCACTGCCCAAGCATAACGGATGACACATCTAAATAAAGGAGCCATCAGCCTTGAGAGCTGCCAGGCATTGTCACTGTGCTCTTAATATACAATCTAATCCTTATAATTAACTCTAAAATTGCTTCAGAACCTTTAACACACACTTCTACCACACTGGGGTTTTTTAATCTGTTTGTTTTAATTTGGAATATCCAATACAGTAAAACTTCATATATCTGTTATTGCTCCCACTACTTGGTCCATGAGTCAGTGGGGATTGGTGATGAAAGGAAGGGAAGAATTAACAGGAGGAAGCTGTGGTTCAGGGCACAGCTCCTGATCCTTACACAGCTGAGACTGCAAAAATCACCAATTTTATATCACTGTCATGTGATTCTCATAATCACAACATGGTCAGTGCTTAGGAACAATATTCTTTCTTAATCAGTTGGATTCTATGACAATGCAATATTATACTTAGTTTAAGTGTCCATGATGCCTTTGAGTGGGCCATGGAGACAGAATAATCATACATAAGGTTATATTAAATACAATGTTTTCTATGTCTTTATCTCCCTCCCTCCCTCCCCAAAGGACAGTGTATGTTATCCAACTCAATGAGCTGCAAAGATCCACTGGAAAATGTTAGTTAACATCTGTTCCTTTGGGGATCCTTTTCTAGTGGCTGATGGCAGAAAGCCCTTGTATTTACTAAACCACATTTCCAGACACCAGCTTGTGCTTTGAGACCTGGGAAATGATGGATGGAGCCATTTGTCTTGATAATAGAAGCTCTCCAAGCACAGAAAAACAGAGGAGTTACCAGCCCAAATTCTGTCTAGACCTGTGTGTTGGTAAACAATTACAGCATTCAACATAGATTTTAATTAATATAATCACACAATAAAACCATACAAAATGCAGAAAAACAATAACAAAAACTATTGAATCAAAGAATTTTTAATTAAAGGTTTTGGGTTGTTTGTTTGCTTGACTTCCTGATTTTTATTTCACAGAATCATCTGGGTTAGAAAAGACCTTTGGGATTATCAAGTCCAACCTATTTGCTAATAAGAATGAGCAAGAAATGATCAGGACAAAACCCCTTTTGTGGCCCTGGCAGTAGGCAGAGATGGGAATGCTGCTGCTCACAGGTGGAAACTGATGATTCCAGAACTACGTAATGTCCTCTGAAAATTAAACTTTTCCAGACTAATGAGGTGGCATTTAAATTATTAAAATTGGTGGCTGTGGAGTGGAAAGTAACCATATTCATCAAGAACCAACAGACACAGCTGTGTTTAGTGCCTTTAGTGCTGCTTTCATTCTGTTCCTCAGCCATCAGTCTCTCAGAAGTCTGCTTCAATAACGCTCAGTGACACTCTCCTGTGTGAGCTGTGGGAGTATTTCTATTTAATTCCTGTCTTTATGTTATTGTTGAGAAACAGAGAAAAATGCTTCATCATGACAAATCTGATATTCTAAAATTTTCAGACAGAGACAGTGTGCAGAAGTTCATTTGATTTTGATTAAATTCAGCCGACAGGTGAATGAATGCTGCTACTGTTATGAATATTTGTGAGCCTGGGTGGAACAGAACTGCAGCACAGGTTCCCAGCACCCTGAATACCAGAGAACCAGTTCATCTATGTAATAAAGTTCAGTTGAAATAATAAAATATGCATTGCATGGATTTCTTTATAGATATGTAGCAAGACCTATTGAAATATCAGACCTAGACTTTATTGTTCTCATGCCATTAGTGTTGCTGGAAATGCTCACTAAAGTAACTCTCATGTCTGGTCATAGTTAAATCACCCTTCTCAGGGTTTAGTGAATTCTGGACAGGGCAAGGACTCTCACATGCTTTGGTCATGAATGTTTTGGATGAAGCCCTGTTTTCAGTGTTGGTCTTAACCCATGACTGTTGAAGTTCTTTGCAGCCTTTTCCTTGATTTTTTTATTTCTTTTGCTGTATTACAAAACACTGCTCTCTCCAACTTCTTCAATGCTTGTGAGTCATTCAATCCCCATCCCTTCCCACCAGGATCCCTACCAAGTGTTATATGACTTAAGAAACCAACCATTTATAGGATTTCTGTCTCTATGCACTGCTGTGGGTTTGGCAGGCTGCTCACCACCCCCACTTGCAGTGCTGGGTGCAGGTGACAGTGACAGTCTGGGTTTGCAGTGGGGGCTGCAGTGTGGGTGGGCAGCCAGGCACTGTTAGTTGGGAAGGACTGTGACTGACTGGCACAGGCTGGCACAGTAATAAGCTGATTTCCACACAAATGAACTTTTTACCTCCCTCTCACCCCACAGCTTTAGGACAGTGACTCACGTATGATTTGGGTATTCTGTGGCTGATTCTGATCACCCTTTGCAGCTTTAAGTGTACAGCATTGCCCTTTGTCACCAAAAAGGGACATTGATCACACAGAGGGGAATCTGCCAGTTAGAGAATCATGGCATCTCAGAATGGTTTGGGTTGGAAGAGACCTTAAAGATCATTTAATTCCCCCCCCTGCCACAGGCAGAGCCAGCTTCCACTAGAGCAGGTGGCTCCAGGCTCCATCCCACTTGGCCTTAGGCACTTCCTCAATTTTTGTGCAATATCTGCCATAAAGACATCCAGTCTCTCACTTTACCCAGCATAAGGATGTCATCAATAACTAAAAGTGGTATTTCATCAGCTTTCACTATCTAGGGACAGTAAATGGATTTTGGACTGAAAGGTATCAAAGCTCAAAAGAAAATGGCATTTAGAGCTTCCTCAGGTGTGTGAGGGGTTGATTGGTGATCCCAGGGCAACAGCAGGGTATAAGGGCAAAGTGTGACCCCAAAAGCTTCATCACTGAGAACACATCCATCAGATTAGAGCACCATTAACCACAGCAAAGAAGGATTTAGGAGCAGAGCTCCAAGTACCTGGAAAGGCTTCTGAGCTGACCAGCATCTCCAAGTATCAGCAAGGTATTGATGCCTCATTATTTAGTGATTATTACTGCTGCATATTCATACAATATATTCCAACCACAAGTCCTTCCAATGGAGCTGTAGCCTCTCCCTTTACCCAACTTGCTTGATTCAAGAAATGTCACTTTGTCAAATAGTGCAAATACATTCAATTAGAAAGCAGAGGAACAGTCTCATTTTCTTTGATATGAATAACAAACTAATTAGCTGCTGCAATGTGTTTATTTCCTGTTTAATAAAAAGCTGACATGCTGGTCATTAGTATCTTAGGATGTACTCAGCTCAATATGCAAAGCATACCCAAATTAACATAATAATTATGTTAGAACAAACAGGATACAAAACATTTAGATGAATTTAACTCTTTAAATGCTTCCATCTTTACAATAATGCACTAACCCAGGCAGTTGCAATATTTCCCGCTGTGTGCAACCCTATGATAAATTAAATGCACCTTGGATACCTTATTTATTCTCACAGCCCTCCATCCATGACTTCCTGACCAGCTCTGGGAATAAAATAGCTCTCAAAAAATGATTTTTTTTTTTAATGATTTGAAGTATCTGCATGCACACACAAACACAGCTGGGCTTACCAAAAGGGAAGGGTTCATGTGCTTTCCTGAGGAGAGACATTCTACCCTTATAGTTCTCTTAGTTGATTTAATTATAAACCAACATTAGCTTGTTCCCATCTGTTCATTTATGTGTTTTTTGCATCTTATTTTGCTCCAAAAATAAATTAAAACACATGGAAGCTATATTAAGGCTGCCCAGGTAAAATCACAAAGTTTAAGTTCTAGCCATAACTTTTCAGCTGCACTCATCTCCCTCTTTATTAAGCACAGAAAAACACAGATAAAAACCCACATTTATATCCACTGCCCATTTAATGCTGAAATCGCAGTGCAGGTTGGTCATTTCATTTGTCTGGATTTTTTTTCTGGATAAGAAGGAAGGACTGGGCAGGTGGAAGCACCTGTGGAAGTTCATGACTGTCTGCCTCTGCTGCAGCTGTATGTAAGAGTTTTACACACATAAGGTCTTTTCCATCCTGCACCAAGAACAGCCTTCACAAGAGGCATTTCTGCTCTCCCTAGACTGCATGAAAAAAGAATATGCAATCATTTTACAAATGAAAGTCAGCAATCACCTGGAAAACTTTGAACTGACACATGCTTACAATCTTATTCCTGCAATGCTGGCATCTTTCCAGTTCAATCTTTCCATCCCAGAACTGAGACAATAACGGGAGACCAAAAAGAGAAGCAGCTGCTCAGAAGAAAAAGTGCAGACAGAAGAATACCAGATGTATTTTCACTTTCTTCAAATTCACATATAAATCACATTTACTGTTAATGTTCTGATCTGTTCCTTCTTTTGGTAAAAAACTTGTTTTCAGGGAAAAAAACTGGTTTTTCTCCTAACTTTTCAGATATCATTTTTGCAAAAGAAACTTCCTTTGTGGCCATTGCCCAGTCTGACTTTTTATTGCAGTGGTGACCATGACCCAGGGTGTGCAGAGCTCTGTGGTCTACCTTGATCTTCAAGCATTAGTTCAATAAAAAAAGACTCAGATTTAGGAGTCTTCAACTTAAGAAATCAATCCTTTGGGGTTTTTTTTATTATAATAGAAATGTGACAGCAAACAGAGATGCCAAAAGGAATACCAGAGCTTCATCCACAAATCTTGTCTGTCCACAGTGAGCTTGAATGTCTGTCCTTTTCAGGTTTCATTTTGTTCCACTCCAACATCAGGAACAAAAGCAAACTCTGTGCATTCTGCTCAGGAAAACCTTTTGTGACATCCTGATTTCTCACAGCTCCCAAATCCACAATGGGATCTGTATCCCTTTGCTGCAGTAAACATGCTCAGGAGGGAAGGAACAACCTCCTTCCCCTCACTTCTGATTTTTCCTAAAGGAAAGTAGCAAATTCCTGAAAGAAAAACAAACAAAACAACAAATAAAACACAGCTAAAAAGGCCATTCTTGAGAAAAAACACCAAACTCAAACCACAAATCCCCCAATGACAATGTTCAGCACAGTGACACTTGCAGAATAGCTTCCCCTAACTTTGAAATAGTAACAAGCCACGACATTTTCATATATTCTGGTTTTTATGAAGTGGCTCGTAGAGAATTCTATTTTATATATTCCAATACGAATATGTTCTAATAAAACTTTAATGCAGTTTTAAATCTGGTCTGCTGATCCTGGATCAAAAGATCTTTCTCTATTGGCCTCAGTGTCAAGATGTTCCTGGGAGCTCTGTATTTTATGACTTTTAAGCAGAACTGTGTTCTCTGGGATGCCACCCTGCATGGCTGGCAGCCGTGTCTGCACTTTGTGTGCAGGAGACATCCTCCAGACAGCAGGGATACAGCAGGGAAGAGGATGTGTACATCCAGGACCTGCCTTCCACCTGAGCCATGGGAGGTGCTGGGCTGTGCCTGCCTGAGAAGTCAAAACATTCAGGTATGCATACCCACAGCACTGCAAATTAACTCTATTTGCATCAAAATCTATCTACAATTCCGCAGATTATTTATCTGTTAAGAAAAGAAAAAACATGCTGGGACTGAACTGTTTCTCAGGCAGCAGATAATACCACTTTCATAGTGGCTGCTATTTATATCTTAGCTGAGAAATCTCTCTCTGTTCAACAATTAAATCAGCTTTGACTTTGAGGGGCACCAAGTTGCTGAGGGGACTGGAGCATCTCCTTGGAGAGCTCACAGCTCCTTCCAGGCTCTGAGGGGCTGCAGGGAACCAGAGAGGGACAATTCCTCAGGAACTGCAGTGCCAGGAGCCAGGGAATGGCTGCCAGTGCCAGAGGGCAGGAATGGATGGGATCTTGGGCAGGAATTGTTCCCTGGCAGGGTGGGCAGGGCTGGCACAGGGTGCCCAGAGCAGCTGTGGCTGCCCCTGGATCCCTGGCAGTGCCCAAGGCCAGGTTGGACACTGGGGCTGGAGCAGCCTGGCACAGTGGAGGTGTCCCTGCCATGGCAGGGATGGCACTGAGTGGGATTTAAGGTCCCTTTCCAACACAAAGCATTCCATGATTCTATGATTCAATGATATCCCACATACGGCACTACTCAAAAGAAGAAAAAAACAACAAAGAAAACAATGCCGTTTCTGTTCAAAACAAATATCCTAATTCCCTTATTAATTTGTTCAGCTGGAAAGGGTGGTCCTGGAAAGTCTTCTTTCTAACTCTTTAATTTAAAAATATCTCATCTGTCTTGGGGGAAACCAATTATTGGAATTATTTAAGAACTATTTAATTAGCCCACTATGTGAGAACAAGCTGGTACTGCAAACTAGCACCCCTATGGATGCCTATTAAATTTGTCTCCATGTGGATGCATGTTCAACCCCTGCTTCTCCTTGTGTCCTCAGGAAGAGCCTCTCCTCCATGGGAGTGTTTCTGATGTGCAGCATGTTGCTGCCTATTTTAGATGCTGACATTTCTGAGAGCAGTTGGGTTGGTATACTTGTACTAACAAACTGAGCTGGGGAAAGATTAATATTTTCCTGACAAAGGTCAGTCGTGTGATAATGGCTTTTGCTTCCTCAACACAACTTTTTAAGGAAGGTTACAGTAAATTAACCCAAGTCCTGTCTGTCAATCCATTTTCAGCCACATGACATGTTTGCTCTTTGATAAACTGCTACAGTTCAGGGTGCATTGTGCTCAGCTAGGAAAGAGCTGGAAGGAAAAAGCCTCTCACACAGACAGATTTAGATTCTTTGGTAATTTAGCCAAGGAATTATAAGCTTTATTTAGAAGAAGAGTCCCAAAAGTGCAGGTCAAGGTGGGTGTTTGTAGTTTATGACTATCTCAGCACAGGACATGAGGATAAATGGCTTGATATTAATACATTCAAGATAGAGATTGCTGAAAACTCTTTTTTTTCCCAAATTTTAAAATACTTTGGGTTTTTCATGTTTTCCAAATTCTTACCCCATTTTACTCTTTTCTTTTTCTAGTAAGGGCCCTGATTCATTAAAATTCTCAACCATCTTCTTCACAAAAGGGCTCCAGTGACCCTAAAAATAAACATCCTGGGTTAATCCAGTAGTCCTTCTCTATCCAACATCCTTTCCCAAACAGTGGTTGGGCAGAGGCACTCAGCAGAAGGCTGCAAGAACACTGAATCCATAGAAAGCAGCACCCAGGCAATTACTCTATTCACTTCTCTCCACCTGCAGACCGTGAAAGGTTTTGCTTGACTAACAGCTGTTCTATCCGCCTTGCCCCCCACAATTTTCCTGAAGGGACAAAAAGGTGGAAGAATGCTCTGTCCCTCCAGGCAGTCCTTGAGGAAGACAGCAGCAGCAGGGAGGGTGACCCTTGGCTCGCATCAGGAGGAGCTGATGCATCAGGAGGCTGCTGAGAGCAGCGAGCCATCTCCATCCAGCAATGGCTCAGCCAGGAGCTCGGGCAGAGCTCCAAGGCGCTTGCCAAGACCCAGCTTTTCCAAGCCACCCTCCACCAGCTCAGCAAAGCTGAGCCTGCAACCCCAGGCCCCCTCGTTTCACACTCGAGTAGGAGCACACAGGACAGTGTTGTTCAAAAGGACACTAACATTCAAAAATCACAGAGGTGAGCTTTCTTTGCCTTTTTCCACTGCCTGTTCCCTGTTCTTTCCCTAAATCACGAGTGTGGGTTTTTCACCGATACTCAGGGCACTATTTCTTGGATTGTTGTTGTTTTCTTTAAAAGAGTGGAGCAGCTATTAGTTGCTATAAACTTGTTTATTGTAAAGGCACATCAGTCTTGAATGGTAAAGAGTTACAAGCGTTAAAGTCTATGCTAAAAGTCTTTGGTATAGAGCCCTAAAGAGATGTAAAGTTTCAGTTAAAAGTGGAAGCTGCTCTTGTCAGTCCTGGGAAGGCTGATGTTGTTGCTGCTGTAGTTTCCATTTTTTTGGGGGTAATGATGATAGTG
>VRYO01002410.1:1247669-1284268 GCA_009812075.1 Sialia sialis
ATTAGAATTTCAGTTTCTTAGCATGCCAGTTTACGTATAAACTACGCATATGGTCTATCTTGTTCTATCTAAAAAATGTAAACAATATTCTTACTATAGTTTTATTATGTCTAAAACTATGTTCTTGGAGCCTCAACAGAAATTTGTTTTCAACACTGGTATCTAGGACTATGTTTTTCAAGATTCTTTAGAACTTGTTGATCTCTCTCTGAAGAACTCAGAGATGCTTCTGTTTCCAGACTCCAATACAGGGGGCTTTATAGAATCCTATGCATTTCAGAAGAAAAAGGAAAGATGTCAGAAGCAAAAAGGAAATAGAAAGGGCCCGAGTGAACGTGAGAAAAAAATCATCAATGCCTAAAACTTATAGTCTGTGGGATGGGAAATCAATAGTTGAACTAGCAAAAACTCAATATTTCAACTTCTGCGAGCATGTTCACATTTCAAAATTTGCTCTCACCTGGAAATAAAAACACCTATCTTTAGGAAACTTCTGATACAAAGTCATTAAAAGAAAAAAAATTACACTGTCTATTCTAAATTTAGACAAAGACTCCGTTTGAAAACTCCCAGATCACTGCTCATTCATTGAGATGCATTTATCATTTCTACTTTTGCCACTCTTACCTGGATGAGGAAGCCAACACAAAAGATCCACCAGAGCAGGAAGAAAATCACAATGCACAGGTCATCAGTGCAGCCTCAGAGCAAAGGCTGCTCTTTGCTGACACAACCCTGACTGGGACCTCATCAATCCAGCTGGAAAATCAAAGGGTGTTAAAACCAGACATTCCCCTAATTAGTACAGATTGCTAATCCCTTCCTCTGGAGTGTTAAAACTGCCTCACTGGTAGAAAATCTGTTCTAGAAAGGAAGATGGAAGAAAAATCTCTACAAGGAAACTTGTGATTAATGAATTAATAATACAAACCCAAATCAATATCAATATTGTCGCAAATAATGTGATGTGCAATACATTAAAACATCAGGAAATATCTACATATTTATATATGCATAAATATCAAAAAGGCCCTTTGTAAAGGAAAAATATTAGGGCTGCTATCTGCTATAATAGTTTTATTGCATTTATATGCAATTTCCATATGAAAATATTTTTTCTCTTCCTACTTGTACTTTGAATTATTTTTAAATTGAATACAAGGCTTTCTGCAATCTTTTCTCATTTTCTGTTAATATCACTGGGATTTAGATTAGGTAGGTAACGCTATAAATTGGAAAACTAATCAATTGGAACTTGGTGCATACTCAGATTCAGTTAGTTTTAGTATAAATGCTTCAAAGTATTGATGAAAAATGCTCACTCTTGAAGAGCAAAAATCCCTTCTTCCCTGTCAATTGTCTTGGTGATCTCCAGAAAATCCTCCCAAGCTCTGCTGTGATCTTTCCTTGTGGTGAAAGCTGAGAGCTTAGGATTAAATCAGGTCTGATTTCAGGGTAACCATGAACAATATTATCTGTGTAGGTATTCTCTTTGCATTTCTGTTCAGATTTTTACTGGATAATGAGATCCATCATGGAAAGAGAACAAAATCCTGCACCTCTGTGATCACACAATTCTTGGCATTTCAGTTTCTGCGCCTTCTAAATTGCTGTGAGTACTTGGAGGAAGTACTGAGCTGCCAAAAAAAGGGACCTGTACTTTCTTATCAGAATTTGAATCCTTCTAAGACCTCATCTGCTGGACAGAGATCTTGTCTGTCCACCACAAATTTGCGAGCTCCGCTAATTATTAAAGAGCAAATATATTTTATTTGCAGACTTGTCCTACTTGTGGAAGGGCTACAAAGCACGGAAAATAAGGGAACAGAGGTGAAAGGTGACATTGGAGATTTCCTCAGCTCCTGATCATGACTAACAAACCCTGGAAAGGAGACAAGCCTGCCTTTTGCACAGCAAAAAGCATTGTTATGTTTTGGTGTTTGGTTCCATTACAAACATCACACTGTGAATGATTCATGATGAAGGATCTAATTTAGTGGAAAAAAAGTAACAATCCTCTCAGACACATATTTGCACAGCAAAACCCTGCAGGTAAAAACGCAAAGGGTGTTTTGTCAACTGGACAGCTTTGGGTTTTTTTAATGAAGTGGACATTCCTTGGTGTCCTATGAGTAATTCAGTTATCTAGTGTTCATAATACTTGGATTACTTCCCAGCAGTTTATTATTCCCCACGTTTTCTACACCAGGGAGAGCAGCACTCGTAACAGGTGAGACGTTTCTATCCCAGCTGCTCCAGGTGAGATCCAGGATGTGAGAGAAGCAGCATCTGAGCAGCACTTTCTCCTGGGAGAGAATTTTTGGGTCAAAGCCTTTGCTAGCATAGAAATTTGAAAGGCATGACAGGAGCATATTAGTTTGGGTTAAGAACAGAGGGCTGCATGTCATGTTAAAGATAACTGGGGAGCAACAGAGCAAGGAGAAAAGCAGCAAAGTAGGACAACAGAATATGAATGTATCTGAGACATGGGTAGACGTTTCCTGATTTTGTTTCTATTCAATTCCTTGTCCTGAGCACTAGGGCAGCTCTGGATATCACAAGCTAACATAAAGACATGAAGCCATCAGAGAGTTTCCAAAAGAGGCCATGGGGAGGTGAAGGGCCTGGGGGAGCGGCTGAGGGCGCTGGGCTGGTTCAGCTGAGCAGAGGAGCTGAGGGCAGAGCTCTGCTCTGGGCCAGGGACAGCAGCAGGGAGGGCTGGAGCTGGGCCAGGGCAGGCTCAGGGGGGATTTTAGGGCAAGGTTCTGCTCCCCCAGAGGCTCCTGGGGCTCCCCAGGAGCGTTGGGACAGCGCTGCCAGGGATGCACAGGGGGATTGCTGGGGGTCTGGCCAGGGACAGGGGCTCATCCAGCATCCTTGGGGGACCCTTACAACTCAGGATATTCCATGATTCTGTGATAAGCAGATATATGGGCTTCTGCCTCTGTTCTTAGAGTTTCTCATTTGCCTTCCATTGGGTTTTCCAGAATTCTTTGGGCATTACGTACACACTGTGCTACAGATTAACCTGTCTCCCTTGGGGAGATAACCACAGCTCCTTCCTCTTGAAAGGACGTACAAATCCTCTCCCAGGAAAGTTAAATGCAGTCTGAATCCAAGTCAAGGCAACATGGGGCATTTTAAAGTAAAATCAGGCTGCAGGCTTAAGGATGAAAATCCTTCAGAGAGCTTCAATCCAGCTGTTACTGAGCTTCTGCAAAAACAATACCCCATCATAGTGCTTCTTACATAACTTTGGTATAATTACTAAGAATAAAGTTATGGAAAAAGAGGAAGGAAATTTCTAGTGAAGTCCTCCAACATTCTTACTAAATTACTTGTTTTTTAGTTGCTGGAAGTGTGTAAAATGATGTTTCAAAAACTTTAGTTCTGTCCTATAGGAATTAAACTATGAAGGGTATCTTAAAAAGCAATGCTACTTGTAAATAAGTTTGTTAATTTTATTGAAAATAACCAACAGAAGTAGCAGAAGATAATTAGCAAAGGATCTAATCAGTGGCATTGTTTTAGTGTGTGTCATTAAAACACTGAACTGTTGCAATGTTTCTGGGCTGCCTTTATTGAGACTTTGTGGCAGCACAGTTTAAATGCCACTGCAGTAGTGACAGAGGGGAAAGTAGGGCTAATTACTGACCTCAGCTGGGCCATATAAACATTCCCTGCTACCACACAACCCTTCCACCTTCAGATACCCAAGGCAAATATGATAAGCACGGGAATTTAATAGTAGTGGCTGATCTAAAATTGCTTTTAATTTGCTACTTCTAGTGTAAGTTAAGCAAATAATACCGTGAATAAGCATAAATTATTAAAAATTGTCCTTACAGTATGCAGGGGAAGGGGTTTACACTGCCAGAGGGCAGGAATGGATGGGATCTTGGGCAGGAATTGTTCCCTGGCAGGGTGGGCAGGGCTGGCACAGGGTGCCCAGAGCAGCTGTGGCTGCCCCTGGATCCCTGGCAGTGCCCAAGGCCAGGTTGGACACTGGGGCTGGAGCAGCCTGGCACAGTGGAGGTGTCCCTGCCATGGCAGGGTGTTGCAGAAAAATGAACTTTAAGGTCCCTTTCAAACCCAATGGCATTCTGTGATTCTGTGATTAGGTGATAACAGCAGAAAGTTATTATTGTAGTTACTCACACAATGTCACACTTTCACTACAAACTGCCCCAAACAAGCTGCTCTCTCCCAAACAACACTGCTGAAATGTGGTGATTATTGGAAAGGGGAGGCAGCGACTAATTGGATAGCAAACCCCAGAGTACTGAGGAGAAAAAATCAAGCCACAGGAATAAATGTCAAATCCTACAGAAAGATTATGTTACTTCCAGTAATTAAACAGAGCAGACAGGATTTGATTCTGGAAAGTTTCAGCTAAACCCTCTTTGCAACAGACTCTGTGAACTTTACAGAATGGTATTTATGAATCTTAAAAAGAAAAATGTCTGCTATGGATATGGCAAGATTGAACACACTTCTTCAGGGGGCCCAAATATTCCAAACTTTATATCTCAGATAATAAGAAATTAGTAGCAATCAAATGAAATTTCAGTCTAAGTATGAATGCATGGCAGAAACCTCTGCTGAGAGAAATATGAGGAAAATTACAGGAAAACTGATCACAAGGAGAAATGTAAACAGAAAAAGACAGTTATTAATTATTATTTGTGGATATTTGGGATGTCAAAAATAATCAATGTTTCTCTTAAAAAGAAGTAACTTTAGGCACAGATCCAATGAAGTAAAGGCAAAAACAAGAAAGGAAAGCAAATAAAGTAATGAAAATAATATCAAATACATTCTTTTTAATGTAAATAATAATTGGATAAATACTGATAAATGACTAAATCTAGAGAATAACCAAATCCTAAGTAAAAGCATGAACCCAGATTATAGGACAAGCACTGTATCAGAGTGAAGGACTCTAAAGTCAAATGCCATGCCCTTCCTTCAATAAACCTGGAAGTGCTTCCTCTGCAAACTGAGACCAGGAAAAATGTTTATGACTCCACATGTATATCTAAAGAGCTATTCTAGAACAGAAGTATTTATTTCATTTATTTCTTAACTTCCCAGATATGGTTGAGGAAAAGAAAGTGGAGTAAAGCAAAGAGAAAGGCTGTGCCTCTGTCCTGTGACCTGAGGGACAGGGATGTATCTTCAAAAGGAGAGTGATGAGCTTTGGAATCTCAAGGAACCTCAAGACACCGAGAAAACCATTTGGAGTTTGCATAATTCGGCAAGCCCTGCTCCCAGCCCAAGCTGCCAGGCTGCTCAGCAGGACTGGAACAAATGCCAGCATCCTTTAGACAGGGTGGAGATTTAGTTTTTAATCTTTTAGTTCTCTTCTACCCAGAATTTCCCAAGGTACTTTAAGCTAATGTAGCTACACTAAACAAGACAGATTTTAAGTACTGGGGTTTTGGCAAGTTCATTTCAAAGAAGATAAGTAAAGCAGCAATTGCTATCAGAGTTCTGCTTGGTGAACACCTCTCCCTCAAGTGTCTCCAACATAAAAGGAATATTTTAGGGATGGGAATTTCTTGGCATAAAATGTTGTGGAATGATAGACCACTTTCCTCAGCAATGAATAGCAGCAGTAATCTGCAGAATAATAAGCAACATTTACCAGGCCTTATATTAAAAGTGCTGTCCCTAAAGGTAAAACCTTGGTCAATTATATTTTTATCAGCAGCATCATGTGACAAATGGTGCAATATGAAAGTGTAAAACAAGAGTATTGAGGTACTGGACTTCATTATCACAGTATTTCCCCATGTCAGAGCTACAGAAAATGGACTTGCTATGATTGGAGTATTTGAGGATCTGGTAAAATTAGGAGTATTGAAACTACATATAGTAAAAAAAAAACAAACAACCCCCAAACAACAAAACAAAACAAAACAAAACAAAAACAAACAAGCAAGCAAACAAAAAATGTCTAAATTACTTCTCCATTCACCAGATGTGGCCTGAACACTTTCCATACCTGAAATATTCTAAAATGCTACCAAAACACACTATGGTTTTTTTAGTTGTATTTTTTAGTGATTTATTGCTTCTTAGGTATCCTCGGGCAGCTGCAGCACATTTCAGTTTTATGGGATCACTGACTGATATGCCTGCAAATTTGCTCTGCAGAAGAATTTATGCACAGCTTCAGTGACAATTCATAAAATACTATAATTCCTTCAGATAATATTTTGATGCCACTGTCACTTACACCTGAGAAGGCCTGGTAAATTACTCAGCAGGTGAAGCATTTACCCAGGGACTGATAATAGTGTGTCTTGCAATCAGAAGAATATAATTAATTAGCCATTAATTGGACACAACTCTGTGAGACCAGGCTGGTACCAGCTGCACTGTGCAGGTGATGAATGACAGCTGCCAATCACCCAGGGAGTCCATTCCAGGGTCAGGGAAGAAAGGAAGAAATTCCATTTACAACAGATTGCATTGCCAATGTCAAATCTTTAAAAACAAATCAAATAGAGAGAGGATTAATTATTCATTGGAATGAAGGTTTGTGAAGTACCACAAAGAGGCCCACTTGGTTCAGGAGGAGGAGGAGGAATGACAAATGCTGGAAAGACATAAGAGGACAGAGCACAATATAATATAGCAATATTAATTAATAATTCAGATATGGTTTATGTTTAATAGGTTATAAAGCCATTTGGGGTTAATAAACTGACTGACCTTCAACTTTGCAGTGCAGTAGGCACAAGATGTATTGCTTGTTAAAGACGGAATGCTCCAACATTGCCTTGGAAAATGAACATGTTATTTGGTAACAGTGATTCAGTTTATTGCACATTATTCCCCACATGGAAAAGTGGATAATTAAATAACTATTACAGCCTGTGTATGCAATCCGCTGTAAAAGAAATCAATATTTGTCTTTCCCTGAGTTCAGGACATGATCATCTCAGAGAAATAATTTTTTTTCCTGAGCAGGTCTCCCAGTAGTAGTAAGTATTACATTTCAGTCTTAAAATCTGCTGTCAGAACAGCTGGGGGAACCATGGCACTCACAAAATTATACCAAGAGTGTGGAGACCCATCCGCATGCAAAACTCACTGAAAGTCAGAAATTCTGAGCCCTTGAAGGGAAAGGGCTGCAAATCCGAAATTTGCACAAGCAAACACCCCCAAGGAGGGGTTTTTGGCAGTGCTGCTGCAAAACCTGTGCTTTGAAGTCCTTTGGATCCACAGGACCTTTGCAGAATAGCTGGATGCAAGCCTCAAATCTGGGCTCTAAACCCTCATTTTTCTATTGTTCCAATGTGTAATAGAGTCAAAGTTAGCCCCACCAGCTATGAAGTCAGAGGTTTGGTTGGTCGATTGCTGGTCTGGTTGAAAATTATTCCCCAAGGAAAGCACCGAGATTTCTCGACAGTGAAGCATCTCTCTGGAAATGTGAGAACCTGAAAATCCAGAGAGTCAGGAGCACTGAGAGCAGCACTGGACCCAACAGGCTGCTCCTGGAGTGAGGGGTACCTTGTCAGCTGGTCCCTGCCTTCAGGAGTGACACAGATGGGTAAAAACCCATCTGGGGACATTGGTGGGTACTTTAAAGAAGTGTAATAATACCAAACATTATTATTTAACTCTTTAGGTAACACTGGATGGTTGAAAGGACGGTTATTTACCCTGTGTGCATCCATGTACTCTTCGCCTTGGTGTTGCATTTCTGCTAAACTAATTCCTGTGCTCATTTAAAAGTGTTCCTTTGCACTGCAAAAACTGAATCTCAGAAGAGCATTTTGCCCCACTGTGCAGATTGGCATTTTAAGCTCAACATATACACTCCCTAAATTGTAAAATGCTAACCAGACCACATAAACACCGCAGACATCATATTCTCTTTATTCTATATGTACTGTTCTGTCTCGGAGGGCTCAGCAGTATCTTGATGCATAATAAACTATTTAAAAACACATTGACTTATTTCTCTTATCATATAAACACACACTCTTAAGTCTATTACTATAAATTATATACTAATTTAATGTGTAGATTTCTTACTTTTCTACAGTTGAATTTATTTCAATAAAGACTGTGAAGCTCAATGAGACATAAGACATTAATCTACATTAAATAAATATGCTAGAAATTAAAGATTTATTACTAACCAACTAGATTTACAGTTAAGGAATCACCACACACTTGTTATCCATAGACTGTGCTTCCTTGAAATACTAAATTAACTGGCTAATTTAAAAAGCAAGCAAAAAGAATTAATGCTCCAGCAAAATGTCTAACATGCTGTTCAGAGCAAAGTTACAGTAATTGCACCCGTATAAGGCGCACCTTTTTGACTGGAGTTTTGATCCGAACCTGGAAGTGCGCCTTATACGCCGGTGCGCCTTATGTATGGACGAAGTTCCGGAAATTGCCAACCTGGAAGTGCGAGCTGTGCGGGCAGATGCTGCTGCTGCTGCCGCTGCTGCCACACGGGCGGCCACAGCAGCCGGCACCAGGGGTAGGAGTGCCGGGACCTGCGGCATAGGGAGGGCGCCTGGGGCTGTGTTTAAAGGCTTTGCCAATATGTGAAAACTATTTGCAAACTGAGCACCTGACAATAAACCCTGCAATTCTGTTACTAACTCGTCACTTTGTTGCACATGGAGTCTCCCTTCAAAAAAAAAGTGCACCTTATACACCGGTGTGCCTTATATATGGGCAAAGTATGGTGACTTGCCAGCAACCCAGAAGTGCGCCTTATACTTCGGTGCGCCTTATGTGAGTGAAAATTACTGTAATCTATTAGAGATTTATTGTTGACATCTTTTATTTTAACAAAAATTTTACATCTTTGCAAAATACAAAGGTAAGTTTATGATTAAATACTTTCGGTTTCCTGTTCCAAGAACTAGAAATAAAACTGAGCCCTTGCCCAGAGAAATGGCGCTACTGAATTTAAAGAGAAGAAATGAATCTATTTGTCTTCTCTGCACATTAATTGAAACAAGTGAAGTACAAAAAAATGATGATGGGATACATAGGAATTTGTCATCCCAGAGCAAGCCAGGTGTATTTCTGCAGAGATACAAGTAGGTAAAGCATATGGTCTTATAACCAAATACGTGGAGCTCCAGCAGTCAATGAAAATACTCATATATCAAGCAAATCCAGTGTGTGCAGTGTGGAGTGAATGGGAATATTTGGTCTCATGTCCTGTGGAATCAGTCCCATTTGCTGTTAGCCTCATCAAAGAGTACTGCCAGTATGTGCATGATGAATATCATGCACTAAAAATTATTTTTTCTTTCTTGCTGTTTGTCAAAAAAAAAAAAAAAAATGTTCATAGGAGTTGTTTCCTTGGTTTGAATGCATAGGTAGTGTTTCAGCAAAAATGTTAATTGATTTATTATCAGATCTAAAATATGTAAGAAAGGCACTGTGTCTTGGCTAGACCTAGATAATTTTCAGCTGTTGATCATGCAGTCTTACTTATATAGGAAGGTTTTATCTCTCCTGGTATAGTTACAGATATATAGATGTACATATTTATACAATAAATGTGGTATTAAAATATTAAGCAGGGGCAGCACACAATGAAACAAATGTATATTCATAACAGAAGAGAGGTTGTATCTACTGAATATGCAATTCCCATGATCTACAAATAAGGGATATCTAAATCCTTGGACTTATTGAGGGACTGCGTGCCAGGGTCAAAATTAGGATGTCAGACCTGAAGCCATCCATTCCCTGTCACAAGGTCCATCACCCTGCACTTCTACAGCTCCTTCCAGAGGATGTAGCTTGGGGAAGAGGCTCGAGGTGTTAGTTAAAATCAAGGACAAATATTGTCAGCCAGAGCTCGAGACTGGGAAAAGGGCAGGAATATTGAAAGATGACAAGGAAAGTCCTGCAGAGGCTTTCAGGGTGGATTCCACAAAAATGCTTTACATCCCTTTTGTCACCCTTCACAATCCAGCAAACTTCCTTTAAAACACAGTTTCTGTTTTACTGCTGTTATGAAGGGAAGTTAGAGGGATTTAGACATTTTCTTTTTCATTTAAGGGAACTTTTTTTAATTACTATTACAACCAGTGATAAGTAGGATACTTTTTTCCCTAAAAATTTATTTTAGTGGCTTGCAGGAAGGCCAGTGGGTTTGTTGCTCCTTCCATGTTTTCCTAGAAATGATAGAAACTACCAAAAGTGACTCTTGCACTATGGGTTCTTTGTTCAGGCCCAGAATGCAACTCACTCTTGCTTCATGCAGAAGAGATATCAGAATAAAGAGTATTTTAAAGACTTTAACTCACAATTGCCAGCAGAAATGGGCTGAGCAGGTTAGAGCAGCAACTGGGCAGTTCCATCACAGATTCACATCAAGGTATCAGAGATCATTTACATCTCAGGGGAATGACCCCTCAGAGCTGTGTATTTCTGTATTTCAGCATTACCACCCCCACACTCACTGTCTTTAGAGATCCTTTAGCCCAGTCCTGTCCCTGACTGTGTGTGTTACGTGCATATGTTCAGGAAGGAGCAGAAATAATTTTAAGCTGTTTGCCTCCCTTATTTACTAGGTGAATTAGCTCCTAGTGGTGACTGTGTTTTTAGGCTTCCCAACTCTTGATGCCATCTCAAGGATTTCTGGTCTTTAACTGCATTTTTGGATGAAATATTGTTTCTACAGGACAATTCTTTTACCTCTGGGACAATATTTCTTTTCTTCAGTCCCACTTTGAAAAATTTACACCAGTTGTCCAGTAAGGCAATTTTCCCTGCTTATATATAAATCTTCTGAGGCAATGTGCATTTGCTTGATTGAAAATAACCGAAAAGTATGACTACAAATTATTTAGCTATGTCTTGAGAAAATCAAATTCTCATTGTCATATATGCATGATAATACACAATGAAAAAAGTGGTTCTGAAATCTGTCATGCAAAATACAATCCACAGCTCCAAAAGCATGTCCTAGCAGCATTTATAAATATATTCCATACTGGTTCCCTCCCCTTTCAGAGTTAATGCTTGCACAGTGTTCTGGTTTATCATTGTCTTAGGTCACAAAGCAAGATGTAACCATAAGCAGGTGTTTTATTGCAGCTGTTAAAACCAGGTGGGGCAATGTTCTTTATCTCTTCCATGACCTATCCTCCCTCCAGGGGGATGCCTTCTGCTAATGGGCCATTAAGTCCCATTGCATGACTGATAAAATTACATCATCCCATTGGGAAATGCTCCAGCTGGGGGGAGGAGCCAAACATTCCTACCTGGATATAATCTGAGATTTGGAACAACACAGTCAGCCTTTTACCACTGCATTCCCAGAGGAAGTCCAGACTCATCTACTAGACCTTCAAAGGAATACTGCATCTTCTACAGCAGCACTGCTTCAAGTGAACCACATCTGTCACTGCAGGAGGATGCAGCCACCATTTAATGGGACTGCTACCAACAATCTGACTGACGGGGTGTCAGGCTGTATCTTGACTCAGTCAGTTGTACTACTGCATATTATTTTTTAAATTTCCCTATTAAGCTGTAGGGGTTTTTTTTATTTATGCCTATTAGTAAAGTACTGTTATTCCTAATCTCATATCTCTGCATGAGAGCCCCTTAATTTCAAAATTATTTGCAGGGAAAGGGTTTACATTTTCCATTCCAAGGAGGGTCCCGCCTTCCTTAGCAGACACCTGTCTTTCAAACCAAGACAACTATTCACAAATTAACCTACTGGCTGGCTGAGAATTTTGGGGAGTGGCAAACCCCTCTAAAACTTTGTGCTCTTATCCAGCAGCTTTATCAATACAATTACTTTTGTTTTGTATGAAAACCTCTGTGAGGGCAGGGGAAGCAGTGCAGTTAAGTCTATAATTGATGTTAAAGCAGAGACTATTCCTCCCTGCAGACACACAGATCTCCTGCTTCCCATGCTCTGCTCTCCCTGCTATCCCAGAACGCCCTTGGCCAGATGATCAAATTCCCTCCTCAGAAGGTGAATGGTGGCAGGAGATCAAATGCCTGCTCAGAGATTCCTTATGGATCAGTCTCCAAACAGAGAAAGAGGATGCAAGGATCCACTCAAGAGTGTAAGGAGCATGTTCCTGTTAATGTCTCGACAAAGCTTGCCCAACACAGTTCAGAGCAGCTCCTTAAAATTGCTCTTAAGGTCACATAGGAGCTTCCTGAAAGCTCAGTTAGCAGCAGGAACTTTAACTAACCCCCATCACAGCTCCCAAAGGTTATGAAAGCACTGCCTGACACGTGGTAAAGACACAATGATTTATAACAGATGAATCCCTAGTGGAGTCTCAACACATTCCTCTCACCGTTTCTGTTGAAAAAGTTTCTTCTAAGATACTTAGATTGAGATTGGGAATCAATTTTACACCTAAAAAAATCTCTAAGAGATGCTATCGATAAAACATTTTGGTCTGGTAAGTGTTGATTTGACCTTTGGAGGGTTGTATCGTTTTCTGTGTCCTTGATTTAGTTACAGTCTTATTCAACTCTTTTCTCCTAAAAATCTTATTATACATGTGTTTAGGAAGCATTGTTTGGCTCCTTTTTTCTAAATTTTAATAGGAATTACCCTAGATTTGTATGATATCATATCAGCTTTAAACTGCTTAAAATGAGGAAACCACATTTATGTCCTCCAACACCTGTCTTGCACCTTGCTTCTGAGTAAGAGTTTGGAGTAAGATTGTTTATGAACACAAATGTTCCAGAGGACAAAAAAAACCATAACAAAATCCAGGATGGTATTTCTGTCAAATTTGAACATAATCTTGTAAGCTTTGTACACCAAAATTTGCTCATGTGAGTATTCAGGCACAATTTCTGGAACCTGCACCTGAATATGTTTGTGTGCAGGTATAGGCTTGTAAAAAGTGCCTGACTTGCTATTTGGTGATATTTTAGCATCAATTCCTTGCTATTACACTGGAATAATCAAATAGTTTTCAGAAGTCCCTAGCAGTTAATCTGGCTTTGAAAGCCCAGCCAAAACAGTATTGTGACATTTCCATTAATTAAGACACATAGTACAATTTTGAAGTCCATTGATGTCAACTCTCATTCAACAGCTATTTTATTATGGCCAGAACCAGCATCCAGTCCTGCTCACTGAATTTTCTTTTTCTTTCATTGCTTCAAATCACTCTGCTAAGAATTGTGCAGTTGTTTGGAATAAAACTTGCAAGCTTTCAAGGGAGATCCTGGGAGTTGCTGCTGTTTTACTGCATCCAGCAGATGACACTAAATGCCGTATTAACACTGGCCAGAGGGATTGTTGTCCACAGAAGAGGTGAACATTGTCCTGAGCAGCAAGGAATGACACTGGTTCATTTTACAGCAGTTTAAATGTTGCTTCATTGTTTATGTCTCTGTCTTTCTTTGGCTCTTCTTTCTGTATTAGAAAATTTCTGAAATTTTGCCTTTTAACCAGACATAGAAGCAGAGTTCCAAGAAAACACTTTCTTCAGTTCATCCTGTAGATCCAATGACTACTTCTGTCTTTTCTTGTGATTTTCTAGAATATTTGAAATGTGTGTGCTCTTAGTGGGGACACAGAATTCTGCAAAGTAATAACACATTTCTCCATATTTTCAAATACAACATCTAGCATTATGAATGGATCACAATAATTTGTATATTTCATCATATTCATAAAAATTTACATTACAAAATAAATTTAAAAATTAATTGAGGGTACAGTAATAAAATATTTTTCCCATCTTACGAAGTAACCAACATTTAACTCTTCAAATATAAAGGAAATTTTAAACAATATTCTGCTTCTTAGAAAATAACTGTAAAAATTATTTCCAACAATGAACAACGACCTATTGTGAAATATTAATTAAGAATTTAAAACTGTAGCCCATTAAAATACACAACAAAGTTCCCACTAACTTCATCTGAGGATGGATTTTGTCCTTTGCTAACAAAGCTCTAGGAGAAGGTTGTTAAATCAAATAGAAATTATTCATTTTATCTTATCAGATTTTTCACTATGTATTTTTTCAAATGAAGACAAAATTCTAACTCTGGTCAAGGGAAATGGAAAGCTGATGGGGTCAGCTGTTAACTCCCACCCTGCCTGTGAGCACCGTACAATAAAAACAAGAGAATCAAACTTTATTTTCCCAGCAGGTTTATATACAGAAGCCTACAGAGGGCAGACAGTCAGACCTTCACAAAAAGATCCTTTGAACACAACACTTACATGGATCTTCATGATATTTTCAATTTGTAAACTACTAAATGCCAATCTGAGTTTTGCAGATGCAGAATGTTACACTGGAAAAATTGTATTTTTAAAACTGGAACACTGTTTTTTTATGTGCTGTAGAGTTTGTTCTCAAATAATTCCTTTGAGACTTGAAATTTTGTGCTGGTTAATCTTTGCTGCACGCATGTGCACCACCACAGAGTCTGAGCCATTCCAGGCTTACCCCAGTAACTCTGAATGCTGAAAGTTAAAATATTTGTGTTCCACTAACAGCACCAGGGCTCAGAGTGTAAGAAATGATGCCATTAAGAGGAAGCCCAGGCTCTGAGCCATGTGTAACAAGGCTAAATCCAGCAGTGTGCTGCTGTCACCATCTATTGGTTGGCTCTGGGGGTGTCAAAACCAAACCATTTCCAGAACAGAGCTAAAGCTAATTAGCAAAACTAACAAACACAACAGAAGAATTAATAAGAAACACTGAGTTAAGACTCTCAAATTCAAGTCATGAATTGGGAGTGATTTTAAAATCCATTTAAGGGTATGCACAGGAACAAGCAAGAAATGTGTCCAGCTCTTTGTGCTTATCAGGAGGGAGATTATTGCATGGGAGCTGAACCATCTGAAAAACGGATCCTTAATCTGGTAACATAAATAAACTCATTTCTGACAATCCATTTCAAGGACCTAATCTAAATTGCCAAGGTAATTAGCCTTGTTTACTGAGGCTTGCCCTATTAACTTTATCTGGCATTTTAAGAAGGCAAAGTATTTCTAGTATCAGGGAATACATAATCACAGTAAATACATTTACCCCCTCACTCTGAACTGCTGTATGATGCTGATGCTACAATAGAGAAAAGAATTAGGCGTGCTTCGAGATGAAAACATCATCAGGGAAGACCAAGAAGTCCATGGTCCAGTTCAAGCAAGCAACATTTTGTAGGGATCTGCAGCATCCAGCATGGCCAGGACACTGGGACAACCTGAGCAGGATTTGCCAGTGCAGGATGGATGGATGGATGTGGGATGCTGTTTGCACTGTCTGCACCGTGCAGCCTGGCAAACACTGAGCAGCCAGCTCTGAAGGAGTGCAGGCTACTCTTGTGACAGCAAATAGTGCACTTGGCAGGGAATTCAGTAGGGTGCTTTCCAAGTTTAAAAGGGCTTTCTGGGACTGTTTCTGACCCCATTCAATTCAATTCTTTGTAGCATGGCTTCCTTCCAGGAGTTCCAACATGCCATTCATTCAGGAAAATGCACTATAAGTCAATGGTAGGTTTGCTTGCATAAGAAGTATGAGCTCTGTCTCTAGTACCCATTAATCTTGGGAAGTCAGCTTGTGTGCAATCTATTTTAAAACTACTTTCCAATAGTCCACTTGCATAGTGCACACACAGGAGGGCTGATATTTTGTGAGAACTCTGAATCTCGATTCCCAGTGAGAGGGTTGCTTTGTGTTTCGTTGGGCTTTTCTTCCTTATAAAATTCAGAATTATATTGATGAGAAATTGTACAGTTTTCATCTCACCTTTTTAATTTAATTTCCTACAAAAATATTTATACAAACACTATTAAATTGTATTTTTAAATTAATCAGATCCTGGCAAGAATTTATAGTCTTGTCAATTACCAACATCTAAACAATCTAAAATTTTCTGGTTATTGCAGTTTGCTTTGATTTAGAATTTATAAAGGGTTTTTTCTGTCTCTAAAGGACATTGTACCAGGGAACACCTGAGTGAGCAGGAAAGCAGCACGGGTGAGGAAAGTGAGATTTCAAGAGAACACAATGTATATGCCCATCACTGCCAACACAGCTTATGAGGCTTCTTTCCATTCATCCCGGAATGTCCTGCTGAATCAGGGTCTGACTGCACACACCACACCGGGCTAACAAAGGGCAGGAAACTCCATCACAATGACTTGCTCCTGAACATCCCAGGAATGGAAATCATTCTACATAAAGAGCCAGAGCAGGGTGAGCTTAGTGAGCTGTAACAACTGGGATCGTTCGTGGGGGGAGCAGATTCTTTGTGTGAAGAGTTTGTCAGACTCTGGCCCAAACAGTTCAGCCCCTCTTCCTCCCCAAATGGTGAGACCGAGCACCTCCCATGCCCACCGAGCTCTTGGAAATGCCACTGCCCCAGGAGCTGGGCTCCAGCCAGGAGAGGGGTCTGCAATCCCAGCCAAGCAATGAACCCAAGCCTGCCTGCTCACAGATCACTCCTGAGCAGCAAACAGGGCTGGATTTGTCGTGGAGGAGCATTCGCTCAGAATCATTCACTCCACATGCCTCTTGAAACAAACCTTCTCTTTGTGTAATTGTAATGCTCCCTAATTACTTATGACCGACCAATTATTTAAGTGTTAATACTATATATAGTCAATCTGCCTGCCTTTGGTGTCACACAAGGATTCTCATTTTATGTACTGCACTTCTCCATTTCTCTTAACGATGCCAAGTAAATTAACATCAAGGTTTCTGCCTGTTAGTTTGCTCAGACATGTCTTCTTAGATATCTTTTAAACCAGTCCTGACATTTTAATGGGATATAATTATCATAACGAGAAACCCATTCTAGAGATGAGATTGAGGTCATATTAGGAAAACATTTTCCCCATTAGTTATTGTATGCACTGAAGTCAGTTGTTTGAAAGAGACAAAGATTTCTACAAACCAAAATAAATATAAAATATTTATGCAAGTAAAACTAAGTAAATCTAGTGTGAACATATTTCTGTTTAGCAATCAGACTTGAAGCAAAACCCTTGATATGTATATTCACAGTGGCTTTGAGAAACTCCTAATGCAGTTCAGCAGGTATTCAGTCCTGACAGAAAAAATAGAGGAGCTCTGAATTCCCCTTTTAATCTATCATGGGTTCTATTTTGTACATCTGTCAAGCCATATAACATTTCTTATGTAATTCAGGCCTATGGAAAGCAGTTTTTATTTCCAACTGGCACACTCTGACACTCAAACACTCAGCCATAATTTAGTTATTTCTTCCTGACATATGGATTGTTTATTTACTTTACAAACTTGCACAGAAAATCCAACTGTACACCAAACTATTAGTATTCTGTTGGGAAGAGTTGTGTTTTCTGTTGAGGCAGTTCACATTAAACTCAAGGTCTTAATACTCCTTTGAGGCTTCTGAAGCCCCATGGCAACTCTTGAAAAGACTTTTATTTCTTCAGCATATGTAAATTGGGTAGGGTGAAGTCAATGTGATTTAAAGCTAACATCTCTTCAAGAACTCAGATGAGACAAAGATTTTATTAAATGAAATCATGGAGGAAATTGAAGTTCCACATTTCAATGTAATATGGTCATCAAGATGGAAAATAATATTTAGTGAAATTAAAAATGCAGGCATGAAATTTACATCACTCTTAATCTACATCTGTGCTTTTCATTTAATTTATGACATGCCCCACTCCTTCCAGGGGAATTACAGCACGAGATCTATTGGATATAGGGATATTAGCAAGACTGCATTGGGGTCACACACAGATTTAGGCAACAACCTTTTTGCTATATTAATGAGGAAGAGAAAATAGCAAATTAAAAAAGAAAAGTCAAAGTTTGTACCTCACATAGATCCTTGCCTGTGTTTATAATCAAGTGCAATATTTATATTCACAAACCCTATACTGTTACCTGAGAAAGCTCAGAAAGGAAAAAAATGTAGCTTTCATAAAGTTTAATCTGAAAAATAGACTTGGCTTCAAATTATTTCTGTTTCAAAAGTGAGTCCACTTAACATTTATTGCAATATCTAATTTAAATGGCACTACATTAGGGCTTAAAAGGTGCTCCTGTTTCCACAGATCCAAGAGCTGATCCATGACATGTGCCAGGGTATTTGTGCCATAAAATTATGTCATCTTGTTCATTCATAATTAATTGTTCAGAGTTCAAAATACTGCATTATGTGATAATGTGTTTCAGTTTTCCAATTTGAAAAATCTAGGGAAGAGGGGAAAAAAGAAACAAGCAAAACTTGTTTACGGATATTTCAGCATTAATTAAAAATCTTCAAGGGAGGTGGGAGCACTGAAAGTACAACCACTACAAATATCAGACAAGGAAGTTTCATTCTTGGAGTCTTTTGGACTGTAAGAGGTAGCAACACAAAGCACTGGATCAAAGGGTTTAGGAACTCCAGTTTATGCCTTTTTAACCCTCCCATAACATTTTTGCATCTTCATTTTATCAGTAGACATGGAAAATTTCAGTGAAATTAAGAAAATTGCATAAAAAGGCTCCTCCTTACACAGACTCCCCCTCATCTAGTAAGATATCAAACTATGGATCTCAGCACCAAATCTATCAATACAAACTTGGAATTCTGGAGCATCTTTAAAAAACATGGCCTTCAGTATTTAATTAATAAGAACAGCATTTGTCTTTACTTTTAGTTGAGGTTTTATTTAAGAAGTATGACGTAGAACCAGGTGCAGAACACTGAGATTAAAAAAACCTCCCAGGATGAACTAGATCTTGTTCACTAAGAGGAACTCTGCTTCAAGTATGAAGTGTCTTTTGATGCACATAAACTAGCCTTGTCCAGGTGCAATCATATAAATAATGGGAAATAGGCTTTAGAGTAACTTCAATTATCCTGCCTTTTCAAGAATCAAATCAGTCCACTTGAACTTTTGGATCATCCTTCTCGGGACACCCAATGGCAGGGCTTGTATTCTGAGAAGGCTACAGTGTGTGATATTAATTCCAATTTTCATTTACCCCATTGTTTTCCTCCTTCATATTGGACAAAACAGGTACCACTTGTTCAGATTTATCTTTTTTGCATCAATTACTGACAAATCATAGCAGGAATTTATCTTAGAAGTTAAATCTATCCTTCCAAAATGGCAGCTGCTTCTCTCATCTGTTGAGACTGAAGAACTCTTGTGATTCTTTTTAATTTTTGTTCCATTTTATTATTGCCTTTTATTGTCTGCATAGATCTGGATTACCTAGAATGAAATAAGTTCATTCTTTTTCTTAATATTCTTGCTTCCGATGGACAAAGGAGCAATTACAGATTATTTGCACCAGATCACATTTCAAAATTATGTTTGTGCCTCATACTTGAATGGCACAGGAGGATAGATTGCTTGGAACAGTGGGAGAAATCAAATCAATTGGTTAATTGTTCCTAATATAGAAAGAAAAAGACTTGGCTCAGCTCTTCACAACTGGTTCTGAAAATGAATGGAATCAAGCCCAACAGTGTGGCTGCTTACAAAGTGCAATGAAAATATCACAGAAGCACAGAATTACTTGGGTTGGAAGGGACCTTAAAGCCCACCAGTCACTCCCTGCCACGGCAGGAACACCTCCCACCATCCCAGGCTGCTCCCAGCCCCAGTGTCCAACCTGGCCTTGGGCACTGCCAGGGATCCAGGGGCAGCCACAGCTGCTCTGGGCAAGCACAGAAAATATATAAAATACATATAATAATTTTGTAAAACAGTCATGGTCTAAATGATGATCCTGAGCCTTCATAGGGTTAAGAAGAAATGGGAAAATCCAGCACTCTGACACCAGGCCTTAAAAACATAACATTTTCCTCTACAAAGTAATACCCAATTATGGAGAGCACAGTGCATTCCTTTTTGGTTATGACTATTTGTTAAATCTCTTTTAAAGCTTACAGATCAGTTCCTATTTACAATGGAAGTGGATACATTTTAATTAAACACTCCCTAAATTATGGAGCATGAAGCCTCTTGTAGAACATATAGATTTTATTTTTTTTTTGGTTGGTTTATTGGTGGGTCTTGAATATTAAACAACTGCGAGTTCATTTAAGGATTATATACAGTGGCCAAATTGCACAGTTTAAAAAATAAATAATTCAGTTTTCAAAACAACAGAAAGTTGCAAATTTCTATTCCAATCAAGATCCTCTTATTCTATTCTTCTGCAATTAAGTTTTCTTTTGTGGGTTTGATAAGTCATTCCTGCATCATGGCTGCAGTCACTTTGCCTGACATCTACTCTATTTCCCCTTCAAATTTAATGCATGATGGTTGAGGATAAGTGTGAAGAGTACCCAGACCACAGAGAAATAGCAACACATATTTGAAGACAATTAAAGAGATTACAGTAATTTCACGACTATAAGGAGCACCCTTTTGATCGAAACCCGGAAGTGCGCCTTATAATCCGGTGCACCTTATATATGGACGAAGTTCAGAAAATTGCCAACAACCCGGAAGTGCGCCTTATGATCCGGTGCACCTTATAGTTGTGAAATTGCTGTATTTACTTATCATGACAGCGAAATGGCATTATGCATTGTACATTTCTATCATTCTGCAAGGTCAGAATGCCATCTTTTCCCTCTCCAGAGCACATGTATTTTGCATTGATTTCTGGTTCCCATGTCCCAACACACTGAATTTCAACACTGAAAAAAAGATCAACACTGTGCTTGTGAGATGGTGTGATTTTCTGGGAGCTGCTGAGTATTACATGTGTATGGCTGAGATAAATCTGACTGCTCGCCTACAGAGATGAGGGTGCTTTTGATAAAACAATCTTCTTCAAGGTGCACTGTCCTTACATAATAAATTTTTTACCATTGTTTCTATTGATCTCTTGGCCATTTCACCATCTGACTACAAATGCTTCTTTCCCAGAGCCCCAACACTTAAATATTTGATAGAACAAAAACGGCTGTAGGACAACTTAACAGGGTTAAGTTCATTCAGCCACCTACTGACAGAATTCTGCTCTGCTGTACAGATCAAAGGGAAAACAAGAGTAAACCCCACAATCACTGAGGCTGGAAAAGCTCTCCCAGCCCATGCAGTCCCAGCTGTGCCCCATCTCCACCTTGTCCCCAGCCCAGAGCTCTGAGTGCCACCTCCAGCCCTTCCTGGGACACCTCCAGGGATGGGCACTCCAATCCTCCCTGGGCAGTTCCAGTCCCTGAGCACCCTTTCCATGGGGAAATTCCTGCTGGTGTCCACCCTGAGCCTCCTCTGGTCAGCCTGAGGCCGTTCCCTCTCCTCCTGTCCTTGTTCCCTGGAGCACAGCCTGACCTCTCCAGTGTCCCCTCCTGTCAGGGAGTTGTGCAGAGCCACAAGGTCCCCCTAAGCCTCCTTTTCTCCAGGCTGAGCCCCTTTCCCACCTCCCTCAGCCCCTCCTGGGGCTCCAGCCCCTTCCCAGCTCCATTCCCTTCCCTAAACACGCTCCAGCCCCTCCAGGTCTCTCCAGCCAGGAGGGCCCAGAACAGGACAGAACCCTTGAGGTCCCCCAGCAGTGCCCCCAGTTTGGGGGCTCTGGTCCTTTGGGCCATACCATGGTTGGGACAGGCCAGGTGTCATTGGCCTTGGCCATCTGGCCACATGCTGGCTCTATCAGTCCCTCATGTCCAGCCCTTGTCCCCAGCACCCCCAGGCCTTTCCCAGGCCTTTTCAGCCCCTCTGACCCAGCCTGGAGCATTCATGCAGTTGTTGTGACTCCAGGGCAGGACCTGGAACTTGTCCCTGTTGTCCCTCACACCACTGGCATCATCCCATGGATCCAGCCTGTCCAGATGCCTCTGCAGAGCCTTCCTGCCCTGCAGCAGGTCTACACTTCTGCCCAAATACTTCAGGAATACTGCAGAATGCCATGCCAAGGCTGGTTTTTCAGTTTCTCTTTTGCAACTTCACTTCCTTGCCATTATCCATGTCTGGGAACAGCAGGCTGATATCCCACACCTGCCATCCAGACAGGAATGGGTAGGACATGAAGGATTACCATGAAATTCTCACCATAAAGTCAATAGTCTAAGCCTTGAGCAAGGCCAGTATTGAAGTGTTGCTTGTAGATTTATGCCTTCATCCAGCTGAAATAATAGTTTTCTAAAGCTGAGAGAAATTACGGAACTTCATTAAAGCTTCCATCATGGATAAATTTTTCAACAAACGCTGAGTGCTTGATGGATGATGCCGTGTGCTTAAGTGCACTGTCTGATTTAGAGTTCAAACCTTTTGTAGTACAGTCCATGAAGATAAAATATTTCATGCCACTGTGTTTTGGGCTCTATATTTTTGACAATATGTTTCACACCTCATTTGCCCACAAAGTAATGAGATTTTAGTCAATGTTCAAAGACCGACTTCCCATTTTTCATGGCAAAAACCCAGAAGGGTTATTTTTCTCCACTAGTGTACTGCTAGTGCATTGAAGCCCTGAAGCACTGAAGTATATGTGGACCTTGAGGCAGCCAAAGTGTAAAACATTGACTTCACAACATAGAGAGGAAGCAAAATGATTGGAGCTGCCCATTGATTCCAAGGATATGGTGTCCCATTTATATTTTTTCCAAAATATCAAGGAGCACTGACACAATAGAAATCTTATCAGAAAACAACTTCTTGCATATCCACCATTTGTTAAGTGTCAAATTAATTTTCTCTCCCAGCTCTAGTTCTGCTTTCCCCAAGACATATGGGAAAATAAGGATTGTGAAACAATCCAGAAATCATTGCATGAAACACTGATGATAATGATTTTCCTCCTTTTTCATAGAATAAATTATAGTTCAAACAATTCTTTTTCTGAGTATTGAAATAAATATATTTCAATGTATGTACACATGTGTTCTGTTAAAAGATTGAACAGTCTTTTATATTTGAGGACATTAAAGATACAGAGGGGATTTTCTGACACTTTTGCAGCTCTTACCATGCAAACTCTAGCACAGTCTTTTGCAATTCACACATATAGCCCTACAACAAAATTCTTAACATAAAGATAGGAGGAAAGCAAACACAGTGGGACAAAAACAGTAAGACTGGAATGGCCTCTAATCCATCAGGCTTGCCTTTGAGTGCTTAACAAGGAGTTTGCCCACACTGTAATCAACAGTACCAACAGTTTAAATTGCTAATTTGAACAGGTATGGAGTGAAATACTAACTGGAGTACAACAATTAAAGAAGAAGTTAAAAATCCAGCTTTATGCTGTAGCCAGGGCAACCATTACTGAGTAATCTTACTTAAGCTGTACTTTAACCACTTTGTGCTGTACAGAGCCAGGAGAAGCACCAGAGATACAAGAGATTTATAAGATGCTTTAAAAAATATATGTTAAAATAATAAAAATTGATTGCATGAGCTGCCTTTGTACATTATGGACTATAACAATATTAGAAAAAAGGAACTGCCTGGTTTCAAAAGGAAAGTGTGAGCAGTGTGAGCACTGTGGAATGCTCTGACACTTTAAGAAAATGTTATCAATCACTAATTGTTGTTAAGAAAGGCAAAGTACTGCAAGCTCAAAGAAATTAGCAGCCATCAACTGTAAAAAATAATGTACATAAATTTAAGAAAAGTTTCAGTGGCAGTTTCAGTGTTTCTGCTTCCTCAACCTACATTTCCGTGGCCAAATCTCAGGCACAGATATGATCATATGCCACAGCCTTACTGTTACAAGGCTTTTTGCAGCATGCAACACACAACATCTAAGCATGACTTTTGCACCCCAATTCTACCCCATTCCAGAACTGGGTATGATAAATCCCCTGTATTAGAAGGCCTCTACATTTACAAAGAGTAAAATCCCTACCTAATTTGGAAACACCACGGTGACATTGATTTTGGAGGCTAAATGCTTATTCTAGAGCATTCCCTTCTGCACAGCTGTGCAGGACCAACATGATATTGCTTTCTCCTGACTATACAGGATGTAAGGATCTGCAGGACTCCAGGACAAAGCAAGAGGGAAAACTGGAATTAACAACCAAACTGGCACCTGAGCTGTGCCATTCTGGCACCCAGAATGTTGTGGAAATATATTTGTAGCATGTTCCCTGTTGTCTTGTCATTCAGTGATAGGCACCATTCCCCCACATCCCACTGCAGCAATGCACTGTAAGCTGGATACAGGGATAGGATCCTAGAGTGGATGAGGATAGCACAGAATAAGACTGTGGAGCTGTCTAGCCTCTCCCAGCCATTCTGGCATAACTCGTGCCCATCTGTTCCCTTTCATGCTGCAGTCCAGAGGGAAGCAGATGGGACCTACTCTGCTCTCTTCTTTTGAAGCTCATATTCATTATAACCTAATTTTTAAAATGACAGTCTTGCTGTCAGCAATGCTGCTCAACCAATTTTTTTTCCTCTCTACAGAAGCAAAAATAAACCTTACATTAACAGGCTTTGCCTGTAAGGGTCAAAACATTAAAGAGACACTAACAAGTGAACCATCTTCTCATCCCTGGAAGCAATCTTGTTTCCATTCCAAGCCTGGGACTGGATCTGGGCATGACTCCCTAACATGTGGTGTGGCTAAGGCTCCTCTGATATTTTTCAGCAAAGACAGAGGAGTGAATGTTTTTTCAACTGTGTCAGGAACTGCTGCTTGTTGTATTGGCTGCCAGATTGCCAGGTCTGCTCCTTGCTGACATCCTGCTCTCAGGGAAGCACTGTCTCAAACACTTGGCTATTCCACCAGCACTTGCATTTAATTGGACTTCAAGAAGTTTTGCTTTTCCAACACCATTAAAAGACTCCACAGAAAAATCACTGGATGGAGAAATAGTGATGTTTATTGCTTGTGGGTGTGATTCTAGGTCTGTTCTTTAAATTAATTCAATTCCATTCCATGATAACTTTCTGCATGGTCTCAGTGCATAATGACCCCTTTCCTCTTTGACCCTCAAGTGAGCATACAGTGATGCCATTTCAATCACCAATTCCACATTCTATTTTTCATGTGATTTCTTCTTTCATTGCAGTAGAAAGAAGAGAGTACCATCAGCTATTCTTTTCCTCCTGTGCTTTTACTCAAGGAAATAATTTATTATTAACATTTTTCCAAACAGAAAATACTCAAATCTAATGACTGTCACTATTTTTTGGAACATATCTGAACATAAGTATCTGTGAAATGTTTTACTTCCAGTATTTCCTTCTCTTATGCTGTGGGAATATGTTGCTTCAGGCATAAGTAATGTCCATTAAAATGGATTTGGTGGTCCTGTGTCAGATCAGTTCAGGTTCTACCACTGTCTTGTGGCATTTACATCTCAAGGAGCCAACACATCTTCTCACTGATCATTCGACCCAGGCCAGCATGAAATAAATAACAACTAATCAGGATGGAAGAGACACAGGACAGACAAGTGTTCACTCTTCTCCAGTTACCTTGAGGGTGTAACAGGGAGCATGTGGCTGTGAATGAGCACAATTTTCCTTCTGTGCTCATCCCTGTGTGACTTCAGAGCTGTGGAACAGGAGAACATGGCATAAATAAGTAGCAAGGATAAACAGGACAGTCAGAAGTGCAGCTCATTAGCAAAGCTCCCACGACTTCCCTGAGCATCGCCTCAATCCGACCTACAGCCACGACACATTTTTCACACTGCTGCATCTTAAGCATCAGCCCTGCTGATTAATTCCTTTCTGTTGTCCTGACATATTTTCCTAGCCTGGTATTTTTTAAGCAGGTGGAAAAACTAAAATATTGAAGAAGTCCAGAGTGACACAATGCCAGAATGCTGCCCTTCATGTCTTTGAAATGGAGTACAAAAGGCCCTCACAATTTATAGGCCTTCTCTTTGTGCTTTTTTATTTTCCCTTATGAATTTGACCTCAGGTTCAGAACACACCTTTATGCCTTCTGGTAACCTTGACTATTGTCTAGGAGTATGCAGAATCTTAAACATTCCTCATTCCCCCAAGTAAGCTGGCAAGGGTTGCAGTCTGTTCCATATACATGAGGCACTGCGCGTAGTGCTGATGAATCAGGCACACACAGCCCCGCTCTTGCCAACAGGCAGCACTGGTTATCACTTCCCTTGCACGCTGCTTAAGTGAATTATTTATTACAAGCTCAATTGAATTTTAAAATGCAAAAAAATATATTAGCGGCCTTAACTTGTGATTCTAATTTAATTGGGTTTACTCCCCCTGTTTAACACATTCAAACGTAAGGATTTGAAAAGAACATGAGGAAGTATTTGAAAATAAAACAGCAATACAGTTCACGGTTGTTGCTGAAGTGGAAAGATCCTAATTTACAACATGTGATCATGCACCACATGCAATTAGAACATATCTAATACATATCCATATTTTGTTTTATACAATATATTTAGTTTCTCAAATAAATGAGAAAAGTGTTCAGAGCTCCTGCAGAATTCTCCTGCCCAACTGCACTATCAATTCTCCTATCCTCTCTCTTTCACTTCAGGGTTATAAATTTTTGTTTCTCTTTGAAGAAGTTGCATTAATATTTAATTGAAAACTTCATAAAATCTTAGAAAAATATTATACCAAACACAGAGTAATGCCCAAGAGAGCAAACACCAGGATTTGTGTTATGCAGTTTAGCTGTGCATTTGCATTTTCTTCTAATATCACTGACCTACTAAAAAAGTTGCTCTCATTCTCACTGTGTATGGAAAATGTAGTTTTGTCTAAGGAAATTAAACCCATAGAAAAGATACACCTAACCTCCCATTTACCTTGGCCATTTTGGGATCGATTCTTAAAATCTATGGACTTGGCATAAAAGCATAATTAAGTAACTTTCAGCAATATGGGATACATTTCATTGCTCACAGCCCTTCCTTTTGACTTAACATCTCTTATTTTTTAACATTGGCGCACTATAACTCTGATATTCAAGGCATTCTAGTACTGAAGACTAAACCCTAGATTAACCTGATTTTATTTGATTTATACATTTTGACAAAGAAGTGTCACTGAAAACAACTCAAAAGATTCACTTTGAGATGAGCAAATTTAAGGTCTGTATAGCTTTTAATGTGTGCAATTCATGAATTGAACACATTTATGTCATATAGAAGCAGAGGGAATATATTGTACTGATTAAGGTATTAAACTAAATCATTGATAAACCCAGAACTCTCTTTTGATTTTACTTTAAAAACACATGATGTCGAGCATTACATTTTTTAATAACTGGGAAAAAATCTGCTTGTGTATCCAACTGCTTGAATTTTAATTCCCACGTTAACAACTTCATAAAATCAAAACAAATATCTGCGCACAGATTTTGCTTCTTAATGACAATGTAGAACCCCACATCAAACCAGAGACAGCTTTGTGTAACAAGTGGAGAGTCAATCTTTAACACCAAGCCATCACTGTCCCAGCCTAGACCATTTTGCAATGATTTTGCAGTCATTCAGATGTGACTCCAGAATTAACATCTGTGTCTGTGTAGTTTGAACTTTTTCAAACACAGACCTTCCACTGATGTCTCAAGTGAAATCCTGCTCTGTATCCCAAGTCCCACATGAGTGCTTGTTTCAATTTTAGAAGTCCAAGCCATATCTTTCCTTCTTAAAGAACTCTGTATTTGGGACAAGTACAGAATATGTAATAGAGGCTCTGTACAGATCCATTCTGGCTTAGGAGGAAGATTTTATCTTTTATCTTAACATTTCTTATTCTCTACAGAGTAACTGAATGTGAAGTTTCACTTTTGCGTGTGAATTCCTCTCTCAGACCAGAGCAGAGTCAGAGAATAAAGTCTCCCCTGCAATTCTCTTTGTCCAGCTTTTCTGCAAAACTGTCCAATATAAATTGCTCTGCAAAACTGTCCAATATAAATTGCCTTGTAACATTTTTTTGCCATTCTTTGTTTTAGAGTGATGTCTGATGTCAGAGAGTGATGCCTTTATATTTTTCAAATCCTGTTCTGCCTTAGTGAATAACTATAAACTCCATATACAGTGTTTGCTACAGTCTACACATTTTGGTCAGACAAAAAAATCCCTCTAGGCCTGAACACAAGGACATCCTACAGCCTTGGGTCCTGAAAAGTATAAACAAAAGTGAATTGAGGGGAGAATATGACTTCATTACCTGAAGCTGTAATTGGAGGATTGACCTCTGGTATGTAAATAGATCAAACTTGTATCTGTCTGAAAAATTTGTGACCATCATCAATTTTGGATGTAGCCCCTTGGGGAGGTTTCATCTGCCCTTAATGTACCCAAAGGCCCTTCAATAAATATATTCACTTTTATCCTTTTAACATTGTCTGGCCTCTGTGTCTAGGTAAGCCCAAAAAAAGGCATCAAGAGTGCATTTTACCCTCATACTCCAGAAAGCCTTTAGATTTACCAAACAGCCACTGTTGTGAAACTCAGTACCAATAGACATGGTTCACTAGGAACTGAATTCAAATACCTAAAGTCCTTCTCAAACCAACATTCTTTCAAGCTGGAACACCACAGTCAAGGCATTAAAAAATATAATCACAACATTTCAAAAACTATGGGTGCACTTTAGATATTTATAATTTTTTTTAATTTCTCCAACTGCAATACAGGAGTTTACAAAATACCTTAGAATTAAAGGTACTTTTAAAGAAAAAAAGGTCCAGTCTTTCAAAATGTAGTCAAGGCATTACTATTTTTTGATAGTATAATTTCTTGCTGAGCCTTTATTTTCTCCTTCATTTCAGTGTCTCCTTCTAATAGTTGTTTTCCTATTCCTCTATTAATTTTTCTATTCCCTTAGCAGCCATCAAAGATGTTTAATTTGTGTCATTGCAAACTAACTTTAACTGGTATGAAGGAAGAGAGAGATTTTCTGTGTTTAAAGAGCAGCAATTGATGGAAGACTGTCAGAAAGCAGAAGAAATCTGCTTTTTCCAGTACCTGGTTATGAACTGCTCTAAATGTTGCTCCTTTGTCATGTAAGTTACATTAATGCACAAGTCGCTTCTGACTTTGAACTGTCATTTTTTTTCCATTATCTTTGTTTAAAGGCTCAGATAAATCAGAGGATGAACCTGTCCTCCCACAGTTTCCAGGATTTTGATTCAGTAATTCAAGTTGCCTCACTGGCACACTCCAGAATTTTGCTCCTGCTGTTACTGCAATTCATTGCTGTGATTCATTATTATCAGACTTCCTTGACGCTGATTTTTTTCCCCCCAAATAGTAGTGTCCAGCCCGTTGTGCTCATTAGATCAAAGATCTCTGACCACAACATTGATATGCCCAGTAAATTCCATTGCCTCCTGGGGAAACAGTAGGGAAGATTCAGGTCTGCTACAAATACATGTCTCCATAGTTAAAGAAAAAGAGAGCAGTGCTTCAGTCAGGTCTTCACAGAAGTCCAGAATCTTAAAGGATTACCCAGGGCCACCCCTGCCAGAGACACCTCCAGTGTCCCAGGCTGCTCCAGCCCCAGTGTCCAACCTGGCCTTGGGCACTGCCAGGGATCCAGGGGCAGCCACAGCTGCTCTGGGCACCCTGTGCCAGCCCTGCCCACCCTGCCAGGGAACAATTCCTGCCCAAGATCCCATCCATTCCTGCCCTGGGGCACTGGCAGCCATTCCCTGGCTCCTGGCACTGCAGTTCCTGAGGAATTGTCCCTCTCTGGTTCCCTGCAGCCCCTCAGAGCCTGGAAGGAGCTGTGAGCTCTCCACACAAGCTTCTCCTCTCCAGGCTGAGCAGCCCCAGCTCTCCCAGCCTGGCTCCACAGGGAAGGGGCTCCAGTCCCCTCAGCACCTCGGTGGCCTCCCCTGGGCTCTCTGCAGCAGTTCCATGTCCTTCTTGTGTTGGGGCACCAGAACTGTTCACAGTATTCGAGGTGGGGATTGAGGAGAGCAGATCAGAGGTCAAGAATCCCCTCTCTCACCTGCTGGCCTTGCTGAGCCTTTCCCGATCAGATATTTGAAAGTCTGACTCTTCCCTCACCCAAATGAAGGAATTTCATTCTTGCTGTCAATGAGTTCATTGCAGCTGACACATCAGAATGTGTGCCAAAGATTTCCCTTTTTATACACATTTGCCTTATCCTCATTTCCACTTTGAGGATTAAGGAGATTATTTTATCTTTTTCAAAGGACATAGCATACAAAATTGTAGCTCTGGACATGAAAAGATTGATGACAAAAGCTCCAAAGAAAAGGCATTTTTATTTCATGATATTTTCTTTTTGCTGCTCTCTAGGTATTAAAAAAAATCACTCCTAATTAAGATAATCTTCTGTATAGTGCCAAAATGAAATTCAACATTACTTTGTTTTGGAAACAATGAAAAAGAAAAGTGTTTTTATTGAGAAGGTGCTCCTGGGATTAGCTGGTGGCTGATAGCTGAAATTAAAGAGAATTCTCAATAGTTTCCTGACTTTTCCCAAAACCACAAACTTTGCTGAATAACCAGACAGCTGACTGAGACCTCCCTTACAAGCACAATTCCAGCACTTTGCTGTTCTGCTTGTCAGAAATCAACAAATATGCTTGAAGAATCAGCAGTTTGAGATGAAAAAACTGTTCTCTTGGAAAATCTCCAACCAGTCCTACTGATAACAGTTTTAAGAGCAGAGCACAATTTCCCTGTAAACGTGTCAGAAAAGAGATTTTACTCTAATGGTTCACCAGGAAATTGTCTTTTTCTGAGAGCCCAACTGACAAAAATGTGGATTTGAGTTCATGCTTTGTGTGAGAAACCATGCTGAGTACATCTGATAGAAATTCGGTAAGTGCTGATCAGATATTATCCCAAACGTGAATATAATGTTGAAATTTCAGAGTCATAAAAGTGAGTTCATGTTCCTGAGATTCTGTTGAAAATCTGAATTCTGCCTGAAGCTGAGGATGTTTGGCTTGGTTAGGGCAGCTGGGTGTTCCAGATCATGTCCATAAGAAGGATAAAGTAAGATGCACTGGGTATGGAGATCTTGTATTTAAAAAACATCTGTTCTTATCTTAGAATTCCAGCTGAATACACTAAACTTCAGAGGAGGGAAAGCTCTGGAGAAAAAGCATCTCTGACCACTCATCTGAAGTGACACTGCTGTTGCAGCATTGCTGTTACTTCTCATGGTTGCAAGCAATTTTAGCTTTGCAAGTGTGAACCAATTTTATGCAAATACCTCAACAGAGAAAATTATAGCCAAGACACTACTAACACCAGATCAAGTAATTATCTGAATTGAAACTAATGTGAATCACTATTCAGTGTTTGTTTATGCCTTTTACTATCAGTCTTTAGTAACTCACTCAAAAGATTTAAAAGACTACAGTAATTTCACGACTATAAGCCACACCTGATTATAAGCCGCACATCCGGGTAGCTGGGTAGACCACAGGATTTGTCCATATATAAGCCAAACCCAAATATAAGCCGCTTTTTTTTTTTTTTTTTTTTTTTTTTTTAAGTGAGGATCCATGTGTAACAAAGTAACAAATTAGTAACAGAATCGCACCAGCACAGGGTTTGGTGTCAGGTGCTCAAGTTGCAAACAGTTTTCATAGACCAGCCAAGCCTTTAAATGCAGCCCCAGGCGCCCTCCCCGGCCGGCTCTCACTTCCGGGTTGGCATTTTGCTGGGATTTGTCCATAAATAAGCCGCACCTGATGATTAGCCGCACTGCTGGGGCAGGCTGGATTCTTCAATGAAAAAGGTGCGGCTTATAATCATGAAATTACTGTATTCTCTTCATCATTCCCATGTTCAGTAACTCTTCATGTAATTTCTCCATGAAGACAGAAACAGAAATTCAGACCAAAATAGTTTAAATTCTGAAAAAGAAGCAAGGACTCTATGACAGAGCAGTACAGAAGTGAGAAGGGCAAGAAAAGAGGAGAGAGAAGGAAGAGGAAAATAGGAACAAAATGTTCAGTGCTACTGGCCTGGAGACAATACAGGAGGTCTTGTAAGATCACAGAGTTCCATCCTGTTGATATGAATAATTTACTCTGATCCATATGTTACACCAAATAAAAATTGAGTTGAATTACAGAATGCTCCTTCCATTTGGAGGGTCTGAGAAGTGTTCAAGACACTCAAACTTTGCTTATGAAATCACCAAATCCCTTCACTGGCATTATAGACTCATAGCTCACAGCTGCCTGCTATTTATTCTGAGTATAATCTCCTTCTTTTCAGGAACCTATAAAGTGCATATGAAAGGTTCCCTAAGGGAAAAAAATCAGTATAAAAAAAACCTCAAGCCTTGAGTTATTTATTTCACAAAATGATTTATAAAATAAGAAAGATATGGCTACTAGTCTTGGCCTTGTTGAAACTGTAATAGAGCCAAAGCATGAATAATTAATAGCAGTTCTCTAAATATTTGGGCTCCTGGAAATCAAACAAGAGTAATACCCCACATATATGGTGATTCCAAAAGGATCCAAAAGTCCTTTAAGAAATGTATGGTCTAAATTCCTCAGTGAGAAACATATCCTTTGTGGAAACAAGTACTAAAACCTTTTAGAAACAATGACATAAATAAGATCAATACTCCTAATGGGAATCTGTTTTAAGTCTGTGTTAATAAATTTGTAACTAATTACTTTTCTTTTTAAAAATGTTTTTTTCCAACTCGCGAAATGCAAAGCAGTCAATAATACATTTGCTCTGTATGATCTTAGCTTTTTTACAGTTTTTGACAAGTATCTACAGGAAGGGCTCTGAGCAGGGCCCAGCAGCAGTGGCACCAGAGCCACGGGCAGGGGCTGAGCCCAGGAGCTGCCCCTGCACAGGAGACACAACTTGTGCCCTGGGCAGTGGCCAGCCCTGAGCAGAGTGAGCAGAGAGGCTGTGGAGTCTCCTCCCTGGGGATATTCCAGAGCCACATGGACACTGCTGTGCCCTGAGCTCTGGGATGGCCCTGCTGGAGCAGGGAGGTGGCACCAGAGCAGCCCCTGTGGCCCCTCCAGCCTCATCCATCCTGGAGTTCTTCACAGCAAACAATGAAATAAGTAAACTCAGAATTATCCCCTTGACATAGGTAATTATAAATTCAGTGCACTGCCCAGCAGGGGCTCTTGGAAAGAGTAAATGTGCACTTTCTTAACATCTTCCCCAAATAAAGGGCTTCTGGAAACACCCACAGTAAGAACCATGCTTGTAAATGAACTCTCTTTGCTTGAATCCAAACCAAAAAATAACCTCAACTGTTAATTGTATAGAGAAGGAAACGAGAGGAGTAAGACCTTTAGTCCTCAAAGGTAAGAGCTAAAAGTTTAAAAACCACAAACCTAGAGAGACAGAATCTGATTCTGTATGAATAGACTGAGTTTATTACAGCAGCCTTGCCTTCTATAATAGGAATTCTCTTTGGGTAAAGAAGGTTGCTTGCATTCTTTCTTGCATTCGACATTTCAAAGGAGCCTAAATAAGGCAGGTTAGATTCACATATAAATGAATGCTCCTTTCTTCTCAGGGACAGTCTGCAGTCATTTAGTGTAAATAAGAACAAAATCCTTAAGCTTTCAATGGGAATAAAAATAACTCAGGTTCTTTTGAAAATCCATGCTTAAGCTCTCAAGAGGAGAACATAGCATAAATAATGCCAAGTTTCTTTATCAGAGCTCTTTTATCCATCAAACACCTGGAATCCTACACCATGCAGAGGTACCAAACAAGAGAGTTTGCTCTTTAGGGTTCAAATAATGCAAGCATATTTTTTACAGTGGACAGAAATCCCATTAATAACTTTTAAACAGCAATGAATGTGTCTGTGTTTCATAGTCAGGTAAATGTGCTCAATTCACATGGTTATTACAGATCTTTACTACACATCTATACAATTACAGTAATTTCACACTTATAAGGCACACAGAGTTATAAGACACACTTCCAGGTGGCTGGGAAGTCCACGGAATTTGTCCATGTATAAGGCGCACCACCCTATAAGACGCATCTTCTTTTTAATTTTTTTTTTCTTTTTTTTTTTAAGCAGGGATCTCTGCTCAACAAAGTAATGAATTAGTAACAGAATACTGTCAGGTGCTCAATTTGCAAACAGTTTACATATATCGGTGTAGCCTTTAAACGCAGCCCTACGCCCCCTCCCCTTGTCGCGGGCCCTGGCACTCTCTCCTGCCTCCAGCCCCACCCAGGACTTGGGCTGGGGCATCCCTGGCCCCGGGCCCCTGCCAGGACCCCCAGCCCCTGTGGCCCCCTGGCCCCATGGCCTCACCCCCAGCCCCTGACCCCACCCAAGTCTGCCACGGGGGGCGGCCCCAGCCCTACTTGGGGCCATGCAGGTTTGGCTCAGCTCTGGCCTGCCACCACCTTGCCCTTCTGGGTTGGCAGCTTTCCAATTTTCACCCATATATAAGGTGCATTGGCCTATAAGGCGCACTTCTGGCTCTGGATCAAAACTTCAGTCAAAAAGGTGCACCTTATACACGTGAAATTACTATACAAATACAGATTTGCAGTTTGATGCATGTATTTGTGGAATACTCAGCAAAGATTAATTTATTTGACAGTTCTTTTAAAATTTATTTTAAAATATAGATTGGAAGACTGGCTGACCTGATAAGAAACATTTTACATGGTGGAATATAAAGATTTTCTAAAGTATTCTTAATTTTTTTTAGCAAAATAGCTCTGAAAATCCACTGACTTTTTAGCAAAATTCAGTATAATAATTATGGCTGTGACTCATACAAATCAACATTTCAGATAGCTTGTCATAAAATAAAGGTCAAGTCACTGAAAATATTAAAAGAGTTTCTTAAAGAATATAAATGGTAATTTCCATTAGTTTTACTTTTGAAACTATTAGAACTTATTATTAAAGTTAATTTCTGATGACTGCTTTTGAAACTACAACCTTAATGGAGCTGTAGCACTCGGCTCCTTCTCCAAACAGAAGGTCTTTATGACATGCTCTAAAATGTTTATGGCACTGCTGGAATTTCATCAGAGTTATCAATCAGTGGTGTAAGAAAAGGGCTGCAGTGTTCACCACCCTTTCACAGCGCTGCTCCTCCTACTCGGAATTACTCTGATCTTAACCAAATTGAGAGAGAATGCAGAAAGTGTCATGCAATCCAACTTTAATAATCTGCTCATCATCAATTAGCCTTGAGAATAAATTACTCTCTTAACCAAGAAATTACCATACAAAGCTGCACAGTGTCTGGCACTAGAAATCTTCATCATATAATTATGAGGAAATATTGTGTTTAATTAGCTTTAATTTAGGTAGTTGTTGCCAGAGTTCAAATGAAAAAAGGCAAAGGGATGTTGATAAGTCCATCTGCTTCCACAGCTTTTTGAGTCTTCCAGGTTTGCTTCATATTTCTGTTCAAAATGAGTGGTATAGTACAAGTGGAGCTCTTGGAAGAACCAGTAAATAAAGCCAAACAATTTAGTCGAAAACTAATCAATGCATGAGGTTTGACACAAAGGCCTAAACAGAGACAATAAATATATCACTGTCACCTCTGTATTCCCATCAGATTACTGTGACAATAGAATTTTATTGCCTTTATTTTAGGGACTATAATTCAAATTAGGGTGTGCAATCAAATTAACCCTTATTTATCTGCTGCAGTGTCCTCCTATATTTTTAAGACATATATGAACATGTATCAAAGTGTCAAACACAACTTTTCAATCAGGTGCTTGAAAACTTAATTCAAGTAAACTGAATGTATTTTGAAAAGTAACTGTTATTTAAAGACAACTAGCAAAAGAAAGGTTTGGAGATAAACCCAGAGGCAGATGAAAGGCATAATTTCCTGTCAGTAACAAAGGAGTCACTTTTTTTTTTCAGTCTAGATGAAGGTGATCTCAACTCTACCTTAGCATGGTCAGGCCTGATGTTCCATGATTCTGTGATTGTAAGGCTGTAGAGTTAAATTTGGAGGGTTGAAAGGAGTAGGAGTGTGGACACAGATACTGTGGGCAGGGTCTCTGGAGCCTGAGATGACCACCTGTGCTGTTTGAGTGTCTCTGTTTACCCAGCCCGAGCAATGAAGAAAGAATCCAAGGCCATCTTCTGTAGTTTCCAGACTTGTTTATCTTATCTAGGATGTTCTTTCTCTGAGCAGCCGAGGTCCGCTCAGCAAGCCAGTCAAGGGGCACACTGTCTGCCCCAGGGGTGGGATTGTCTTTTTATACTACAGATTACGTGAACAGTTACCTTCCAATAGATATCGCTTATATTGTACGGTCTAGTTCTACTCTAAACCAATCCAAAAAAGCCAACATCACCCAAAAGATGGATGCCAGGAAGAAGGAGAAAGGACAGAAGACGTCCAAATCTCTCCACCTTGACTCCAGACACCTATTCTAAAAAATCTCAAAAACCTACTTTTTCACATTATAACAAACTAACTTATACTCTACTCATTTTCTGTGAGTTGTAATTCTTCCTGCAAGGGTGGTAATTTTTTGCAGGAGTTAAAATCAAAAGCACAGGGGTCCTGGGCTCCATGCCAAGGCTTCTGAGCACCCTGCCTGGGTCTCGAACGATCCAGGGAAGCCAGAGGTATGTCCTGGGTTCCCACAAGATACCAGGATTAAGACTCATGTACACATTTCTACACTGGCAAGAGTTTCCTGCAGCTCACAGAAATCAGCACCCACACTGCTGTGGTGAGACCCTGAGCAGCTGCAGAGCT
>VRYO01002410.1:1292764-1305272 GCA_009812075.1 Sialia sialis
GAACATTATTTGCTTCTCCAGCGAAACATGATCTCTAATGGGGAAGACCTATTTTGGTTTTTCAACCTTCTGGGGTTTTTTTCTACAAGCAGTAAAATTTCCAAAGAAAGGGCAGCAGCTGAAGTTTCTGATGTCAAACGAAGCTGTAGCTGCATGCAAAAATGTGGGCACACAGTTGGAGTGAAAATTGATTATATAAAGAGAGAGTTCTTTAAATGTCTGGCATTTCTTTTCTTGTTCTGTCCTTTCACTAGTGTGAAATATTGGTGGGACTTTATGTTCCATAAAAACATAAATGCATAGCAAGTGTCCTCAAAAAAAGAGAGAGACTTTACAATACATGCAAATGTAATTATGCCCCCTTCCAGCTACTGTGTAGAAAGTAAAGAGCTTTTAGTAGGGGTAGGAATGAGCTCTACTGTCTTGTCTGGCTTAGATAACTTAAATACCTGCATGTATTCTTTATATAAAAACCCTGAAACTCATGCTGTGCCACAGCCTTGGGCTCTCCACAGCATGGACTTTTATTAAAATTGCATGTAACACAGGCCTGGCATTACCATTCTTATTTCATTAAATCCTCAATTTCCAGCTCATCTTGCTATTGCAAGGGCTCTTTATTTCTCTTTTTCATTCCAGATAAGATTAGACCTGAAAATTGAAATCTTATTTAAAGGCCTCCCAATTCTTTCTCTAGTGCCCAGAAACATTCTTTTTTCTTTCTTCTACTATAGGCTCAGTTCTGTGATTTTTTTAAAGACCTCTGTACTTGAAATAAATGATCAAACAAGTAAATTGGACAAAGGAATGGCTGCCATTGCATTTATGCCTGTTTATGTACAGTGTCTTCACTGTTTCTTTCAGAGTTTGTAACAGTAGAACTAAAATAAACTAGCAAATGAATATTAATAGAACACCTGATGTGCTTCTGGTCCTGCATTGCACATCCCAATTATTTTAGATTATAGTAGAATTGAACAAAACAGGATATGAATTACATGGTGAGGGTTAGACTGTCAGCAGTCCCAAGCATGAGGCAGACAGAAAAATTCCTGGATTACAGGAGACAGAACAGTGCAATCCCAATCACATACTCTCTCACTTGAAGAGCCAAAGGGAGAATCTAGATGTGTTTCATAGAATCCCAGAATGGGTTGGGTTGGAAGGGACCTTGAAGCCCACTCAGTGCCACCCCTGCCATGGCAGGGACACCTCCAGTGTCCCAGGCTGCTCCAGCCCCAGTGTCCAACCTGGCCTTGGGCACTGCCAGGGATCCAGGGGCAGCCACAGCTGCTCTGGGCACCCTGTGCCAGCCCTGTCCACCCTGCCAAGGGGGAAATTTTTCCTGATGTTTGCCACAAGGTAGTAAATGCTGTGATGCATGGACAATATCTTGTAAACAACAAAAACTCCAAACCACCAGAACCCATCAACAACCTGTTCAGTTTGGCTATAAAGCTGGGGCTGCAAACATCAGGGAATATTTCTCAACAGGAACAGAATGGTGACACTAACGTGCATCTCTTCACAGTTCATTTCATCAGCATCTCTCCAAGCACTCCAAAGAATACAAATATCAGAATCACAATTGTATTACTGGTGAGGCTGAGTCAGAGAAAAGCAGTGATTTTCATCAAACACTTGAGAAATCCAGGGCACAAATAGAAACAGAACTCAGCTTTTAAGGGTGCTGGCTCACTGCTTCCCTTCTCAAAGGTGAGGATGTTCTTTAAATCCAGCATGCCCCCAAAGAGCACAAGGGGTGTATTTACTGGAATAAAACAACAGCCTGGCTTTACCCATGCATGTTGTAGCCCACTGTAATGTTTCAGCCAAAATAATAGGGAAAGTGAAAATTAAAAAAAAAAGGTAAAAGGTATTAAAGATCAGTACTTGGGCAGTTCTATTGAAGTCAGGAGAATTGTTACTATGTCTGTGACTTGACTAATTTCCTACATTTATTCTACAACTTTCTTTGTCTCCAGCCCTGGAAATGTCCAAGGAAGGCCTGGACATGGCGCTCAGTGCTTTAGGCAGGGTGACAAGGTGGGGTCAGTCACAATCTGGACTCAAAGGTCTTGGCGTTCTTTTCCAAGATTAATGATTCTGCAATTATTTAGATTATTCTCCTATTGGTAAGTTATATTATTTCAAATGTGGAGTCAATACTGAAGGGTTCACCTGGAATTCCATGTCTCTCTCACATCCAGATTCCTGCTGTTTCAAGTACACCACTGAATAATACAAAAGGAGAGCCAGCTAAGCCATAGGGGTGTGTTCATGCAAGGTTTGCTCAGCACTCAATGAGCTCAGGCACTCAGACACTTTGGTGTTCTCAGTTGCTAATATTTCTGTCAGACACTGTGTGCAAAGCCCCTGCCAGACTTCTGAGGCAAACCTGCTCAGCACCACAGGTTTGTAAAGGAAGTCTCACACCACTTGAATCACACCTGATTTTAGATCTCATCTTATAACCCAAATCAGAAGTGAAGCTCTTGAATCCTCTAATGAATACCAGCTTCATGTGAAACTTTTTATCCCTACCACAAATTGGAAGGAAAGTTTAATTTCAAATTATTTCTGCAATGTTGTTAAAGCTAGAATGTAAAGGTATGTATTCTACAACTCTAGCAGTGTCATTCAACCACTATTCCTACAAGAAGCTTTCCTTGATAGAATTCTAGAACACAGGATAATTCAATCTGAAGAAAACCACTTGCAAATCTTATATATCACTGCATTCTAAATTAATTATAAGCTTTCAGAGAAAATAACCTGAATAGTTTTTTCAATTATTATTCCCTGAGAAAAGAAATAGTTAAAATATTTAAGTACCGATATTCAAGTCATATTTAGGTATTATTATTTCCTATTTTAAAAAGATGCATCAAAATCATTACAGTTACTGGAGCACTGAGATATGATGTGATATGGTATGACATTGATATGATATGATATGATATGATATGATATGATATGATATGATATGATATTCCTGAAAGAATATAACTACTTATTTTTAGGCTTTCAGAACTTTCCCATTAGAGGTGACATGAAAGTTTCAACTCCTTAGCTTACATAAAACAGAATCAGATGCAGCTGTAAGCATATTTAAAACAAGTTATGCAGAATATAACTGATGTTCTTATGCAATCTGCTTTTTCTTAGACTTGTATTGCTGTTATTTTTTTAATCACGCGTAATGCCAAAATCCTTAGTCATAAAGGCCTGGTGTTCTTTAAACCACTATGATTTCAAATAAATGAATTGTAGATTCAGGTCAAAATGGAGTAATTTTATGTTTTAGAAAGCATTTTTAAATTTTACAAGGTTCGAGTTTTGCAATATATCAGAGAGGCGTTATTTACTAGTGAATATAAACAAAAAAATACTCACATGCTTCTACTGATGGACCCATACTTCAGTCTTAGGCTGCCTGCACAGGGGTTATAATGGGATATTCCCTGAAGAGAAACCATTTATTATGGAATAGTGAAAATATTTGGGGTGACACACTGCGGTGTTGCCTCTTTTATTTATCAGATTTGAAGTGACAATTTTTACACTGTAGTAGAGTTTATCAATTAAAAGCCACACTAAATCTACAAAATCCCTACAATTAGCTGGCTTTGCAATCATTGCTTGCATTAGTTATGTGAAAAAAGCTGAGATTTCAGCAAAACTCTGCAAGGCTCCAAAGAATTAAATAAGGAAGAGGAAATCTTTGAGATTTTTTTATAAAGTAACAGAGTTCACAATCAAACCTGGATGTTCAAAGTTGGAAGGGTCTCAATGATCTCATCTGAGCAGATCATCAGGACTGAAAACTCCTCATTTCTCCCTCCACCTCCTCGGGTAATGGAATATTGATGAACCCAGTCCCAAGAGGGATAGATTGGGTAAGTGGTAACGTGAAAAGAGCCCAGTTACTGGAGTCAGAGCTGCTCATGCAATCAATCAGCAGTTCAATGCACAAGCTCAGCTTGGTCTCTAATTCCCTCATCTTTTTAGCTGGCTTCTCCCTCTTGCTTTCACTTTATATATTATTATTATTATTATTATTATTATTATTATTATTATCTATTAATAATAATAGTAATAATAATAATAATAATAAATTAACACCTCTCAGCTAGGTGTGAAGCAGGAAAAGCACACATGATGCTAAAAATCCCAAATGTCAGGACCTCCCAGCTGGGCTAGGAGCTGCTGGTGCGGGATGTCTGGAGCAGAAAGGGAGATGCTGGGCTGGCACAGCAGGAGGGCAGCACTGGCTTTGGAAGTCATTAACAGCTGTGAAATGAGGTGATCCTGCACACACAGAGTTCAGGGAACAGGGTTCAGAGTTTCCAGTTTCAGCTGGAAAAAAAACCCCAAACAAGAAGAGGCTTGCAAGCAGCTCAGGCAGTTTGGGAACGCTCAGTTCAAGCTGAGAGGCCAGAGGCAAAGCAATCATATATTAACTATTTATTGCAGACTGAGGGAAATTTCCAAGGGAATTGGGCTGCAGACATCTGTCCTGTTCTGGCTACAAACATGCTGCTGAGCAGAATATTGTCCCCAGCTCCTTGTTATCCCTGCTGGAATTCACTGCCTCCACATTACTGGCAGCCAAGCTCCTCGTGAGTCCCTCCTTGACACATGGCTTTAATCAACCCACTCTGATAAAATTGATCAAAATTGGTGGTGCAGCCCAGGCAGCTTGTTTGGGACCCCCAGATATCACTGAAAACAGGAAGCTTACACTTATAATGGTTCTGAGATTATTAGATATTGGTTTACTCACCTTGAAGACATTAAATCTCTAACAGACAATAATATATTTTTAGTATATATTCAAAGTATTTTAAAAGTTATTACTGATTTCCAAACAACCATATTCCAATTATCCTTATTTTAAAAGGCAGAAAAGATCTTTAAATACTGGGAGATAAGAAAATTATTGTGCTTTTTCCCCCTGTGTATGGTGAAAGGAAAACAAAATAGTTTTGTTAGCAGTAGGGTGGATTTTAATTATATCTTGCACAGTACTGAGTGATTGACCTTATATTCCTTTAATTTTATTCCAGTCTTTTGAGAATTTAAGTTCGCAACTGAAAAATAGTCTGTTTTTTCCTGAATTTCAGTACTTTGAATTCTTAGACTCTGTTTTCATATTGATTTACATAGCTACATGATGGGCCTGAAAAAGTTACATAAAATACTGATATAAATGGGAAGAACTTACTGATTTTTGTCTTGAATTTCTTATATGCCTGGGATACTCACTGATGTAAACTGTACTATGGCTTTCTTCTGCCCATAACTTGCTTTGGGCATCATAAATGATAAATGCTGCATTCTTTACAAGTTTGGGGTACAAAAATACACTGCAGCTCTGGCACTCTTAACTTTGCTTTGTTTTCTTCACATTTGTTTTTAGCTGTTACATGGTTTCCCATTTTTACATTTTTTGTAGTGCATCTACTCTGTATAAGGTGAAAACTTTGAGAATTCTAAAGAAATCATTCCTTTCAGTGGTAAACTATAACTTCCACTAAATGGAATACTATTTCATTGATTATTTTGCATTCAATTTAATCAAAAATCATTCTGTCTGTAAATTTTCAGGCTGCAGGAGTTGCTCTGTTTTATTTAGAACTATCATCTCAAGGGCCCTTTCCATGGAATTCTAGTGGTTTACTTTTATGAACAGCTTGGTCCTAATATGTAGAAAATCACACCAAGCTGATGTCTGAGGATAAGAAAATTACCAGAAAATCTTCATGGAGGCTGAGAACTTACCTTGCAAGGAGGAGTGAGCTGACAGGATTTTCAGATGATGAGGACACAATAAACAATATAAACAGTGAACAATATTAAAAAAAAAAAAAAAAAAAAAAAAAAGAAAGACTCATGGGGAAAGGATGTTCAAATAGAATGACATGAGCAAGTGGAAGACAAAATTAAACACTGAGGGGAGCAATATAAATTCCCATCCCCTTCAGAGCTGCAGAACTCTACGTTACAAAAAGCGGATTGTATTCATGTCACCTGAAAAAAGGATATGGTTGAACTAGAAATGACCCAAAGATGGACAACAAGAATCATCAGAGCTATAGCGTGACCTTCATGGAAGGAGTTGTGTGAAGCATCTTCATCTTGGAAAATAAATGACTGAAAGAGGGGGAGAAAATGGCCTTTAAAGAATTAGTGGGACATAAAAATATTAAGATTATTTAGAATTTCTTGCACTATATGAGCTGGAAATCAACCAATAAAATGGGGCAGTGTAATTTCAATAGAACTTGACGTTTTCTTTTTTTCTCCCTAAGTCTGGGGCATCATGTCACAAGAAGCCATAGATACTGATATTAAGGGATAGAAAAAGGTGTTCAATAAAATGTATGTGCACTGGTGGCTCCCATGCCATGTCCCTTTCCTGAGTCCCTTTATTGCCAATTTTTAGAATATGGTCTAACAGAAACTATGATTTGATACTTGTTCCATGTCTTTTATTGTTTCACTCATAAATCGTTGTTCTCCTCTGTTGGCCTGGCCCATCTTCAGCTCTCGGGGGAATTCAATTTGCCCCTCTGTGGAGTTGTTTTGTTGGCCACTTCTCTGCATGTTAAAAACACACGCCTTGTGTTTCTATATTCAGCAACTCCTGAAATGTCAAAGATTTGAGTTCTAATTTTGCAAGCAGAAATACCTGTCTTTTTAAATGGACACACAACAGCAGTGGCAGTCAGAAGTTATCTTTCTGTGATAAAAAAGGCTCTCAGCTCCAGGAATAGCAGAGCCAGAGCACTCATTGCAGCTGTGCTGCAGGAATGTGTCATGAGGAGTCAGATCAAACATTTCCATCAGAGAAAGAAATTTAGAGAATTTGTGCTTTGCTTCAATCCAAGATGCAGAATTTAAAAAATAAAACAAAACAAAACAAAACCCAACAAAACAAGAACAAAAATTCTTCAATATTTCCACAGTGATACATCCACAAAAAGCAGAGCCATGTGAGCAGCTCCAATGCCAGTGGCAAGCTCAAGCTTGATACCTGCTTGTGTAAGTCTGGAATGAACACTGATGCTAATGTGAGCATATAGGCATTGCTCATTAAAGAAATCCATGTGTCTCACCTCCTGTGTCTGTCACTGCCAGCTCACCACTTTACACGGATCCGTATCAGTTAGGTCACTGAAGCAGATGAACAGAGAAAGTGAGCAAGAAAATGCAGGGAGATTTCTCTATGTAATGGAAAGCCTAAGTACCAGCCTATGTCTGGAAAAAAATATGTACTGCAATATCCTACCAGCTGGAGGTGAAAAAAAAAAAAACATCCAGCTTGTCACAGCTAACTAGAGCTGTTAATTTTATTATCATATTTATTACTTTTATATTGCTACAGCACCTAGATGATCAGGCTGGGAGCTGAGGGCCCCACTGTGGCATGAATTGAACATATAGAACACAAATACAGCCCCGACCTCAACTCACTCACCTGCAGGTATCTACTGAGAATTCAAGTGCAGCTTGGTTTTAAGGAGAGATTTTAGTGGAGAATTTGGTGCAAAATGTCACACTCTAAAATAAACACCCACGCTCAATATGCATTTGTATCAAACTCTCTTGCTCTGCACAGAAGAGTTCTTGTCTTTTCTGGGTAGCTCTAGTGACTAAATAAACCCCAGCCTAATATGAGAACAAACAAAAACATCTTTATTTTCTAAATGTGCAGTGCCTTGTTAGACATTGTGTCAGGAAAAACACCTGCATTTGATAAATAGCAGGTGTCATTACTGCTCAATAAAATAAGTGGCACTAACAACCTCTCTCTTTTCCAGTAACCTCTCACTAGATTCCAGCAGCAAGGCTGTTTAGCTGAAATTTGTTCACCTTGCTAGCATTCACCCTCATTATAAAGAACATTTTATTTAAAAAAAAATTCTAAACACCCAGCTGCCACATCTAGAATCCTCAGTGAACACTAGAGTCACAGAACCACTGAACTTTTTGGGTTAGAAAAGTTCTCCAAAAAATAAGTTCTCCAAAGTTCAGCCTTTGATCCATCACCCTGACACACACTAAATCATGTCATGAAGTGCCACATCTGCTCATTTTTTGAACACTTCCAGGGATGGTGACTCTACACTTCTCCAGGGAGCCCATTCCAATGCTCAACCACCCTTTCAGAGTATAAAGTCCCTGTATTTGTTCACAGGGATTGCCCCTGTGAGACCAGAGTCTCTTGTAGAATTAATGGAACAGTTTCTCTAACTCAAGAAAAACTCATGGTAAAATGACAGTTTTGGTTGCAGAATCTCAGTTCTCCAGTACTAACCAGGGAAAAGCTGATCCCAGTTCATCAGTTGCTGAACTGGTGCTGGGCAGGCAGAGACATCACACCCCCTCTCACCTCAACAGACAGCTTCAGAGGTGCCTTGGCTGATTGCAAGCAGTGAACGACCATGTGGCACCTGCAAATCTGCTTCAGCACTTTGTCCCTGGTGTCAGCCCCTGCTGCAGCCCAGTAAATAATGCAGGGTTTGAAACTTGAGCTCTGTTCAGGAATTCCATGGTAAATTATTAATTATGCTCAGGCATACAGTAAGGCAGACTGAGGCATCACTAAAATCCTGCCTCAAACAATGATGAGGAGCAGATGCTTCAGAGAACAAATCACAAAACACTGATCTGTAAAAATCAGCTTCTCAGCCCCACAAATCCTTTTCAGTGGTGGCTTTCATGTGTTAATTACATCCTGCTAAAAACTAATGCAGCTCATATGTCTGCTGCAAGGTTTGCTGTGCCTGTCACTGGGACTTCTGATTTATTTCTCAGTCCTGTATCACATTCACCTCATGTGATAACTAGGTGTTCACCCAGGCATGGCCACTCAGTGATGCTTCTGACAGTGAAACTCTTGGTTATTTTTTATTAAAGTGCAGCAGTTGGACTGTGGGACATCTGACAGGTGTATTTTCTAGAAGTGAAATTAACTATTTTAAGGCTTTAATTTTCACCTGTCACACAGATACTAAAGTTATATACAGAGACAGTTGGAGTCACTCTGATTTAGGTTGTTATAGTAATGTGCACAGAAAGTCCAAAATACTCAGAGTGTTGTCATGAAAGACTGAAAATCTGGTGTATTTACATGAAAGGAGCTAGGAAATCTTATTGAATTGTTTTACAAATGGTTTCTGCAAAACACCAACGTCTGATCTGATTTGACATTCCTTTGGCATTTTTAACTTGTAGAACTTAAATTAGTGAATGATGCAGGTAAAGATGCCTCCTAGGACAGTAATGTTAAAAAGCAAATAAGCAAAAAAGCAAATTAGCACCCAGCCTTCATGGAAGTCATTGGGAAGCCAAAATACCTCATAAAAAGCTGACTAAATAACCCTCCATTGGCTCCTGTGCTGTGCTGATGTAAAAGGCTGGGCTGCTGTGCCAGATAATGCATTTATAAATCAATGCAACACGCTGGCCCAGCTGACAGCAGCTCCATCCAAACAGCTCCAGCTGTATCCAGGCAACACCAGCAGCTCCCTCACAAGGAGCAGGTGAGAAATTTGTTTACCTGCAAGTGAAGACACCCCAAAGTGTCCAAAGTTGTCATAAAACCAAAGCACAGCAGATTGGTATTAGATTACCTTCAGTAAATAAACTTCAAGACTGCTCCTATTTGTTTAGTAAAAACTGGAAGTGGTTATGATTATTTAAAAACAGGGATATGACATGTGGTATGTGCTACAATAAAGAGTTTTTATTTGATTTAATTATATCATTTACAAACCAGAACAGCTGGATTTATAAACAGCAGCTTAGTTCCCTGCGTTGACACATCTGTGACTAATATAGGATAATAAAACTGTGAAGTTTTAATGCAAGTTAATCCTGAAATATACCATTTTTAGCACACTAATAGTACAGAAATGATACAAAGCCACTGAAAACACCCTGGTATTTATTACTGGTTATACTCAATCACTCCAACTTTTTATTTGCTTTCATTCTCTGTTTGAGTCTGACAACATAAGAATAGAAAAAGTTTTCCCCTCTCTCCCCCAAGGAAAACACAGTGATGGGAGGAAAGGCTCTCTGAGTCTACAAAGCTTTTGCAAGGGTATAAAACAGGTTTATGGCAGAAGTTTGGCATCTGGACTCTCATCTGAGGAGCTGGATGGAAGGAATTTCCTCTAGATTATAAAAACCCAAGTCCAGAGTACTTGCTAAAATCCATATTTCTCAAACAGATTGTAAATAAAAACTCATAAGGTATTTTATTTGCCTTTACCATACTCATTTAAGATTGCAGCAGGAAAATTTCCATACTAAAATAGAAAAACCTAGTAATAAACTACCTCCAAAGTATTAATTATTTTATTTTTTGTGTTTGATTGTATGTTTAAAGATTTTTTAGATATAGCACCAATAATTTTTAAACTCACAGGTGCTGTCTTATATAAAACAATTTTTATACAGTTATAACTTTAAAATGAGGGGTTTAGATTGATTAATTTGTATGTTTGTTTTTGGGGTTTTGATAGATTTTGGTTGTGAGGGTTTTTGGTTGGTTTTCTTGGGTTTTTTGTTAGTTAGTTAGAGACATGGTTTTTTGTTCTTTTTTGGTTTGGGAGGTTATTTTCTCCCTTCTGCAATGATAAACATCAAGTCTTGAAAAAGTAATAGCTTTAAAATACCCAACTGCACACTCAGAGTAGAATGCAGCTTTTATGGTCACTGTTCCACTTTGAACTTCCTGTACTGTGTCTTAAATGTACATTTTGGAAAATGAATGCCTAAGCACTACCTATGGCTATTTGGGATGCACATCAAATATTTAATAGATGCTTAAATGGCAAGCTGTAGACCAACTACCAGTTAGACATTTGAAAGCAAAGAATCATTGTGTCAGCAATCAAACAAAAATCAAAGATCTATAACCTTTTGCTGAAGTACGGATAATCAAAACATACTTCTAATACTTCGATTTTAAAATATTTTCTTGTGAAGTAATGTGCAGTTATATCATATTTAAGGCAATGTCTGAGGGGAGGTTCATTACCAAGGTTTTTCACTACCCATTTAGGAAGGTTTTATTTTATGCTTACACTGAGCACAGCTGTATCTTCCTTTGAGAAGGTATTTTAAGATTTTCTTTTAAATACCATGTTAGATTTTACAAGTATCGAGTTTCCATTGTTTCTAGGGCACTAAAAAAGAAGATATTTGTATAAGCTGGAAGCAGAACAACTCCAGGTACCAGTTACTCCACAAAACACTTCAGATCTGTGGTTTTTACTGCAGAAATTCTGTTCTCTCCTTTAGAAACTTCAGGACTTACAGGAGCAGGCAGAAAGGAAAGGACTTCTCTGTGCAGCACCTCACAGAGCTGGAATGCTGATGGGGTCTCTGTTTGTTGTTTGGTGATGAAATCACTTCCAGAAGTGACAGACTCTGCCTTGGCTTAGCCGAGAGGCAGCTCTGTTCCTTGGATCCCTGTAAAAGGAGCAATTAGCTGAGATGAACTGGCTCAACTCTTAACCTAAGGCAGCAAGAGCCCTCTGCCATGCGAGAGGAGATTTTAGCTTTAATTTCATGCCCTTTTCATAGCTTCCCTCTCTCATCTCTGTTTTCTCAGTGGGTCTTCATGTAAAAAGAGAATTCAGAAACTCTAGATTATCCCTGGCAGGCTGGGCTATTGGAGCCACTGTTTTTGTCTGTAGCACACACTGGCTGCAGCTTCACTCGCAAGCCCCTACTCCCATTCCCTTTGTGACTCAGCTTTCCAGGGACCAACATTTCCTTCCCTGCAGAGCTCCAAGAGCCTCTGCAAAGCCTGTGGGGATCACTGATTAAGAGGCACTAAAGGAGTATTTTTCTCATCCTCCTCACAGTCCCCTCTTTTCTCCCTAACCCAGCTTGTTTTCATCACTTTAGCTCTCAGTCAGGAAAACACAGCTTGCCTTTCTCTGCTCCAATTCAGAACTTCTTCAGAAGGATCTGAGACATGCAGGCAACTAGACAGAGCTGGCCTAAGGCTGAAGGGAGGGGAAATTAGTGAAAAAATACTGCACATTGTGCTCTGCCAGTGTTAGACACCACAACTGCATTAGAAGAGGGGAGCTGACAGTTTTCTGTGCTGTTGAGTTGCCTTGAGCATCACAGAACACAAAAACCTGCGAAGAACAGCCCACCCTGTTCTCCCACCACTTACCCACTCTGTAAGGGTATATCACTCATTATTTACCTGCTCATTCATCGCTCCTGCACTGAATGGTTCAGTCAAGGACTTGCTAATGAAAAAAAGTTAATTAAGAGGAAACAGGAAAAAGCATGCAAGTAATGACACACCTGGGAGGTTAAATGAGTGGAAGTTTCATTGTGAAATGTTTTCCCCACAAAAAAGACTATGATAATACTTTGATGGCAAATTTCAAGGGAAGAGTGGAAGAGGTAACTCCTTTACAGGTCATTACTTGTAAATAAACAATTACAGTAATTTCTCGATTATAAG
>VRYO01002410.1:1306272-1317740 GCA_009812075.1 Sialia sialis
GGCACTCAGAGCTCTGGGCTGGGGACAGGGTGGGGATGGGGCACAGCTGGGACTCCACAGCTGGGAGGGCTTTTCCAGCCTTAATTGTTCTGTGTTTGAAAGTCATAAATGGGCTCCCAGACTAATTCAGAGCAAACAGTTATTACAGCGTGACCAGAACTGTAGAGTGAGATTTAGTACCAGTCAAGTGCAGAATTCCTTTTTCATGACAAAAGATGGGCAACAACATGGTAATGTAGGAATCCTAAAAAGCTCAATGGCAAAGAGTGGGTGCAGGAAAAACGTGGAAAAGAAACAACAGGAAAACATAGTTTTTGCACATATTTTGCACAGTACCTTCAGAGGTGCTATCTCTGAATATTCCTCTCAAGAGGATCTTTCAGAAAGATGGCATCGCTTTAAAATTAAAAAAAAAATGGCACATAAAAGATAAAGCTGAAAAGAAACAGTTCACTAGATACCCCCTAAATTAATATTATTGTGGCTCACTAATAAAAATCATTATTCATGGCTTTTTAAACGAAACCATTTGGGAAGGTAGCTTTGCCTAATCCCACTGTTACAACAACAGTACAATTTCTAATGGCTTTATTTTAAAAGATCACGTGCCAAGGACCATGTAAAAATGTATAAATTGGAGACAGAAAATGTCTTAATAGTGATGGCTTCCACAGGTCACTGAGAAGATCAAAGGTGACTTGGTTGCACTAATTCATTTGTTTCCCCTACCCAGAGAAAAGATTGTTACTAAAGACTTTCCAATCAGCAGTGAAAATACACCAGATCTGCTACTGGTTGTTGTGCATGTAAGAAATCAGGGAAGGTTTTAATTATTAGTGCAAGTCACCAAGTTGGATCACCTACATCCTCCTGCTGGTTTGATTTCCATATGGTGATTAGGGCTTTTATATATTTATATATCTGGTGTAGATGAAACACAATAAATTTTTGATTTTAAGGATGCAGCTGAGTGTACCTGGCCTATTCTGCCTTCTGTGGGTACTCAGAATATTTAGTCCCCTAAGCAAAGACTAGTGCTTTCCAAATCAGGGCTCTTGGTTAAAGAATTGTCTGTGTTACTTTTCCCTGCTTCCCATCTGGCATTATGGAATGAGAAACCAACCTTGGCCCTCTACCTCATGAAAATGCTAGGAGCAAAAGTTCTTTTCCAGGACTTTGAGAGATAAACAGCCAATTTTTCTTTTTTGAAAACACTGCAAGAAAGTGCTGTCATCCAGCATTTCAGAAATGGTCTGTAACTCAAGGGCAGGCAGGGGGATGCCATTAGGGATTGCAAAGAGGTGAGTCAGAACAGATGAGAGAGAAATACGTGTTTCAGCAGCAGATTTAAAAATGAAAGAAGACTGAAAACTTCTAAAGCTGTTATCTAAAAATAAAAAAGGTCAAATTGTAGAAAAATGTTTCTTGATATAGTGAAGTTTGAATTAAGCAGCAGATCAGCAATTCTAACATTTTCATAGACAAGACTTTCTGGTGGTACTTAATACTTCATATGCTTTTCACTACACCTATTTTAAGCTATTAATTGATGTTTAGATTCAAGGTTGTGATCCATGCCTCAAAATTAAATGTTTTCTAATAAAAACAAAAAGTGGATTAAAAGAGTGAAAAAAGAGTGAAAAATCAAGACAATTTCCTCATACCATATGTCAGACAGTCCTAAAAAGTTGCACATACCCTGCAATGTGAAACAATTTCTTTGGCTGTGGCTGGAAGAGTGAAAAAGTTTCTCCACATATTTACAGGTAACAAAGCATATACAGGGCCTCTAATGAACAGAGAGGTGCAGTGGAGAGACAAATGAAAACAAAGTGAATTGGCAGGAGAAGTTCAGTAGGAAGGCAGTGAAATTAATTCCACAATTTCTGACTCTAATGTGTCCTAGAGGACAGCAAGGCCATTTATCAGTGCAACAACCTGACTGCCATCCACTCGTGATGGGGCCCAGGCTTTGGAAAACCTCAGAGGCTGCTTTACATTAAGTTCTTAAATGTTATTCTGTACCCTTCTAGCACTCCCTTTATCCTGTTCACACTGAATTATCAGGAAGGTGGAGCACACACAGGCCACAAGGAAAATTTACAGAAATTCTCCTTTGTGAACACTGGGAGCAGCAAAAATCCCAGTGAACTTTTGCCTCTTCTTGAGCACAGTGTTATCAGTCCAAGATCTTGCAGCAACATTCATCAAACCATTCTGCTTTCATTCCAGTAAAAGGAGATTTTTATGTTTGTTTATAATACACTGTTCTGGGATGGGAAAAACAACTGCTTCTTATTATCTCAGAGAAAAATAACATGCATCATTTCAACACTGCTGATGCTAATCAAGCCTTGCCTAAAAATATAATATGTCCTGTATAAATAAGAGCTGGGTCAGATTAATGAAAACCATGTTTTGAATGGACTTTTTAACCAGAACATACCATGGTTCCTTTTCTGTTTAACTAAACAAATTTTAAATGAATTGGTTTCTGAGCAGCTTAGGAATTCCTAAGAAATTTGTGAAGTTTGTATAAACACCAGGTCTTATCATTGCAGATATTTATATTGCAAATATGATTTAAGAACTAATGAATGAAGTAAAAATGAGACACATGATGCTAATCCTTTTATTCTTCCTCAGTTACTGAGATTAATCAAATATAATCTCCCTTTCTCCAAGCAAGCCCATTCCCAAACAGAATGTTCATGGAGAAGTTACTGGGCTGTAAATGTGTTATCTGAAAGAAATGAAAAAGAAAAGGCATTTTTGTTCTTTTTTTATTTCTTGTCAATGATGGGGCCTAAAAGATTATTAACACAGCAGCACCGATTCCGTACTCTGTAAAATTTCTTGGATCTAGCATATCTTAGTCCAATCTCCCCTATCTACTTCAGCTTTTTCTTCACTGATCTCTGAGACCCAGTACTAGTTTGGCAGCCTACACTGATTTAGTAACATGAAAGACAAGTTAATTTTTCTACATTTTTATGTATCATAAGAATATAAAAAAAATGTGTCTTTCCCTGACACAATTATATAAATACATATATATATATGTATATATTATATATATTATATATATATATTTATATATATATATATATATGTATATGTGTATTATAGGACTACACTATTACTATTTTTTTAAATATTGCCATTTGCATGTCTCCCCCAGTTCAGTGCTGGAAATGAAACCACCATTTCCACACATGGGCCCTCAGGATCTTTTGCAGAGTCTAAGCTTTATAATCTCTCCACATCACTATGTCCAGATTTTTTCAAAACAGGAAATGCCTGACAGTATTTGGAATTCATTAGTATTGAGTCCTCAGACAGAAGAGCTATGAAGGTTAGATTCTGAGGATGAAACAGCTTCCTCAGAGAATTATTTGCCTTTCCATTGTTGCCTCTTTGTGTGCAGGGCACAAGTGGAGCCATGCACACCTTGCAGCCTCCCCAGGGTGTCATTAGGGGAACTGGAGTGTGCTCCTCAGGCTAAAAATCACCATTTTTAGAGTCTGAAATTGACTGGTAGTGTAGCTTAAAACATGGTAAGTTGAAATGTTCAATGATAAATGTTCCCTAAATTGCTATCATTATGTAAAAGATATTACTCTTAATAGTCTGATGGTATACAATGAAGAGTTCAGAAATATCCTGCAATTAGGAGCTTTAATTCCAGACTCTCATTACACCACAGAATATCTCTTCAAACTTAGTTTTGAATGGAATAGTTTCTTCTGAAACTGCCATGCCAAAAAATTTTAATGCCCAGAAAGTGAAGATCGTATCAAAAGTAATTAAATAGTTTTATGTTCCATTCAGTTGAGAGGAGGTACCACGATGTGATAGTGGAGAATCACCACTATTTAGAGATGCAACAAGGATCTCTTTTATACTTGTGACAGGCCAATGTAAATGTAATCACATATAACTAGCAAGTAATTATCCTGTTGCTAGCTAGGTTCATGTCTTGAGTTATCTAGTACCCTGAACCCTGCTAAAGGTGTTCTTTAGCAGAAGTACAATGATTTGATTTTATTAGATTTATACACCAAAGAAAATAATGGAATTCTTTAATACAAAAATACACCTAAGCACTATATTCCCTCACTATGACAGTATCAGATTTTAAATGGGGAAAGAAAATTACTAGAAGTAATTATTAAGATTAAAAAATTACATTAACAGGCCTTGTTTTTCTAAGAGAAGCAAGCTGGAATGAATCTGGCCCATTAACAATTTGTAGTGTTAAACTATTTGTTGAATGGTTCTGTGGCCTTCCTTCTTTCCTTGCTGGCAGACACCTGGGAATAGTTTTAGTAAAAGGAAGAGAAGAATCAAGCTGAGAAGAGGATGGTGCCTCATCAGTCTTGTGACCTGCATTTATGATGCCATCTTAATCTCCTTATTTCATGTTGTTCAGGAGATACCTTCACCACATTTTCTTTGAGGTGCACCAAAAGCCATTTTATGTCAATCTAATAAAGCACTAACCAAAACCATTTTCCACATTATAGGAGAAAGGGAAAGATAAAATATTAACGCATATAATAAAATGCAAAGGAAAGAAACATATGGCTTAAGGGAACCCAAATTCAGCTTATTGTCTGTCTGCTGTTGAAAATGAGTGATGGTCCAATCTCTTGTTCTTTGCCAAGAGCTTTGGATCATTTTGAAAATCTTCACTGCTGTAACAATGCCCACAAGTTTAAAAACTTAATAAAGATCAATATAAAAGCATTCCAGGTCACTTTCCTTGCTCCTGGGAAAGATTTTTCTTTGTTTTCAGTGTTACTCTTTTGGGAATTGCTTTTTCTCACATGTCTATTTATTTGCATTTATTCCATTCTCCAAGAAAAATATTATCTGCATCTGGAAAACTCTGGGATAGTTATAAACATAATTAAAATTTAAAGGTAAATCACAGCTACATCTGTTTTCTAGGTCATAGCATATGTCTTATTTTTAATTGTTTTTACTTCTCTCTCAAGTTCAGTTCACATTTTGCAGCTAATTACACACTGTAAATGAGCATCAGCCCAGAGGTTTGAGTTCCAGGCTTTGGTATTTGTACAAGTGATAAAAAATGCACTTGGCATCAAAAGTGAACATCAGAAGTGCTCCAAAAAAGTAAATCCAGTCTTGAAATGAGTCTCCAAGAAAGTTCAACTGTTAAACTAAAAGAAAATGGGGACATTGCACGCAAAAATAAACCCCTGATATAAAATAATGACTGTTGTAGGCAGTGCCAATAGACCCTGCTGTGCTCTCTCACACAAAATGTTGCATGTGTATGCTGATAGAGTCTTCCAACAGATTTTGTGAGTGAGGATACCTGTCAATTTTTATTATAACTCACATGGAGCTTTCCATTTAATTTTAAGATTTGCCTTAAAACATTCAAAGGCCATCCCACACTTCCAAGCTGGGTTAAGAAATTATTTATCCTTCACCAATCTGATTGCTCTCACTTATAAAAGTGGAAGTTCAAGGGATGTCTTTCTTCAATTTCTAGCAATGCTCTGAAATTTCAAGTTTGTAAAAGTCTCTATTCTTTCTACTTTTACTCCCCTGTGTGTAAGCCACAACAGGCTGAACCATGATATTCAGCTTTATTATTATTACTAAATTGGTGCTTACTACATTTATCCTCTCCACTCACTGTTCATCCATCCTGCCCCTTGTGTACATTTGGTGTGCATCATTAAGTTTGAAAAGCTCTTTTATTTAAATGGTGAAAGGAGTTTGTGCTCTCCACAACAAAGAATAGCAACATTCCCCTTTCTCTAGACATCCTTCAATAAAAATGGCCTCAATTTTAACATCAAAACCAAAAGGAAATGGTTAATAAACCCTGCTAATTAATTTTACTGATTTCTTAAAGTCCTTTGGGTGCATCAGTAGGTTAGTTTGAAATAAGCTTGTCAAGTCCTTGATCAATTGGAGCTGAATTGATTTTTTCTGCAATTCAAAAGCAGTTTTCAAATTTGTTCCCTAAAAGATTATTATTTGTTTTCTAACTGAAGGTAAGGAAGCCAGCTTCATGTTTTTCTTTGCCATGACATTCAGATGTAAGAGCCTAAAGAATGGCCTGGAAAAGTGCTTCTTGATGACTGCTTTCCAAGATCCAATTTATTTCAATGGAAGATTTACAGAAAATATACATTGTTGTTCCAGCATAAGTAAATATATTTCTGTGAAGTGCATAATAGGCTATGATTTCGCTCTTCATTATTCCCACTTGGATTTGTATCACTGAAGAATTCCCCATCCCTTTTTATGTTATTAATCACCCAGTAATACACAGGGGCAGGATAGTTAAACCAAAGCAAGGCACAGAATGTTAATATGAGTTTAGATTCCAGAATTCAAGCCCAAATTCAGCATCTAGACCTAAGGTAATTTCTTCAGCCAACCATCATTTCTCACACTTGGATGCTTGAATAAATAAAAAAGAGAGCTCAATAGTTTTACAAAACCCAAGTCGCTCGCAGGCAATTCTGCATCCTCAATAAATACATCAATAAAGATGAAGACCAAGGGAACAGTATCCATCTATTAATTTTTATACACATCATCCAATTTGAGAAACCACCCCACATATGTCTGCAGAAGAAGGAGAAGAAATAAAGAGAAATTATAATACTAATTCAGATTGCCTCATCTTCAGAGAGCTTGACCTACTCCACCAATTGGAATATATTCCACTGTCCCACTATGCTGCTACTCTTCAGAATAAATCCCAAGTTCCATGCCTGGCTACTCAGCAAGCCCAGTCTTTAGGGCTCTGAGTTGGAGAAGTTGCTCGGTAATGAGCCCCACTCATCCTGAGCTGCTCTTTACTCAAAGCTATTGCTCTCCTGTGACAATTTGGGGACAGACTCACCAAGTGTCAACAGCCTCACTGTCAAACAGGCTGAGGTTAAGTACACTTCCCAACACACTGTATTATTTATAAATGCATGTGATTAAGTGAAAATCATTAACATCAAGTGAACTACATCTTGCTTGTTTAGAGCTCAAGTGAAGCCGCCTAAAGTTTCCTCATTTTTCCTCGACCTTTTTCATAATTTTCCAATCAGAAATGATGTTAGAAGCTTGATGTCCTTCCCTCTCATAGCCTTTTCTAAACAAAGAAGCAAACATTCTCACTCTCCCTTGTTTTTATGAGCAGTAAAAGTTATGAATGGCTGAACCCTTAATCTGATGTTCCCTTTTTGTCTGTCCAAGAAAGAACTTCCACACTGACAGGTGTTTCTGCCCCATGTTCAAATATCTACTCTTGATGTTTGAAGGTTCTTAATATTATCATTTTATTTCACATCAGTTGGGTTTTGTACAATCTTCCATGATTTTGGGAAGGGTGTTTTTGCCATTCCTCTCGCTATTTAGCTCCTCTTAGAGCCAGAACCGCACATCATGGCCTGATCACAGTAGCTACAATTTTGTTGCACAAAATTCTTCCCAGAATTTGGTTTAAATCAGACCTTTATTGAACAAACACATCTAGACCCCTTTTTTTTGTAACTACACAAAAAAAGGAACTGCTATTGTAAATATTTTCATGTCAATTTAAAAAACACAAGTAATACTACAGACTCAAGCTGGAATAATGCTTCTTCCAACTGATTAAGGCAAAACTTTTTGAACATTTAATATTCAAATATTCAAATATTCAAATTTCTTCCACTCACTAAATAGATGCTATTGAGAATAGTTGACCAAAAAAACCCAACAAAAAGATCAATACTTCAGTTGTTCTAAAAGTGCCTTTTGCTTTAGACAAGACCAAATTTTCATCCATTTCCATATGGGCTTTGTAAAATATCATAAAACCTCAGTGATTTTAGAAGATGACAAGAAAATAAACCTCCTCTATCTTTAATTTTTTTTCCTTGGGAACGTGGTATAGAAGGATGACATCTGAATATTCCTATTTTATATGTTATCTAGGCAAAAAATCAGCCCCCCCTGAACCTCTTTGAACTCACTAGGAACCCCTTTGAATCCCCCCAAATTCCCTTTGAGCCCCCTTGAGCCCGCCAGGCAGAGAATTGGGGTGGACCCTCCCTTTCATCCCAACTGTCCTGTCCCAACACAATGTTTGGGATAAAAATGTGGTTATATCCTCCATGATTATCTACTTCAGGCTTAGACAGGGTGAGACTTCCATGAGGAGCCAAACATAAAATGTGTCATGAAATCCAGGACACCTGGAATACTCTGATAAAGGTGCATCAGTCTGGTACAGAAATTCAGAAACCTGAACCATGGATTTCTTCAGGGGAGACAAAGATAATGAGAAAATGCATCAAGTTTAAAGAGGAGACATAAACTGACAGATCACAGCCACACAAATTGAGTGCACTGGAGTGAAATCTTTCCCACAATGGCTCGTGTCAGCTTTATTTTCATAGATCCTGGGATGCCATTTCATTTTATGCACCTATAGCAAACGCTCTCACAGGAGGCCTGGGATTCACTGCATACTTGTTGCACTTTCTTTTAATCTCACTCATCTAAATACATCTACTTTTGTCTTTGAAACTTTAATTAACATAAAAGTTTAAAAATATTTTTTAAAAAGCAAGGATTTGTATTTACCTAAAAGCCACAGAGGAAATCACAACAGATACCAAAATTCAAATGACTGAGTGATTTATAAATTTCTACCTTTTTTTTTTTATTTAGCTAAAAGTAATCAAAATCTTCTTCAACATGGCTATCATTGCCCTCATGCTAATGAAACCTTGTCAAGTTAGAAGGAAAATGGAAAACCCTGATTTCTGAAGGACTTTTCTGAATCTGCTGTCAAATAGCACTAGAATAAATTAACTTCTAATATTTTAATAAAGTGAAATAATTTGTGATTTTTTTCTCAACAGCTCATGACTCATCTCATGCAAGAGAACAAGAGCACAGCAGATTAACAGCTACTTCTCAATATGTTGCTCTAATCTGTGAATAATTTTTAATTGGTGAGTAATTTTTATTCACTAAAAAATTTAGGTGATGCAGTTTACCAAGTGCAGAACAAGCCTATCATGAAATACAAAACACTCTTAAAGCAGACATTCCCAACCTTAGGCCACCTTTTACATCCCTTTAAATGCAATTCTTTAACTGAAAATTAGGCATCTTAAAATAAAACTGGCATCACGGTAGATTATTTGGATTGTTTTGGTCTCACCATGAATCGTAATAATTTTCAATTTTTAAGCTCCAAGCATAATGGGAAAATTCTTCAATTATAATGGCTAAAAACAAACAAAACCACAACAAGAATAAGTTTTACTTAAAGAATACTTAGAGTTAAGACATTCTAGATTTGAAGGAAGAAAAATAAAATAGCTATACAAAAATTCTGCTCTACTTTATAGATCTTTAGAAGCAGTAAATGCCTTTTGAAATTAAAGACTACTCTGAAGGAGAAAACCACATATAAAATCCTGTAAATAGATTCTGGATTTCCTGCAGGTGATTTTTCACATTTTTTAGCCTCGTTAAAATTACATTTTCAGTAACTCTCGTCAGTTTTAAAGCATTGTACTGTAATTCTATAAAATGCCATTAGCACATAAGTATTAGAGATAAAGACATTTAGAAAATGTCTTTACATCTTAAGATCCTTGGCTGATTTTTAATGAGCTATACTTATTTCCTCTATGAAAAAAGGGAAACAATAAGCTCTTCTTCTTGCATTGACAAAAGCTGCAGAAGCATCCCAAAATGTCTGTTTATCTGTTTTTGATATCATGACAATGACAAAAATGAGACTTAAAGATAATTTGTCCTTTGCAGAGCCAGAAAAAACATTGCAAAGAAGCTTTCTGAAAAGGGATTATTTAGGAATCACCTGTTCAAAATGGGGACAGAGCTGCAGAACCCAGATGCAAATTCACCCCTCCCATGCTCTCAGGAGTTTGTTCTTTTTTTTTAATATAAAGAGGAATAGGAAGAAAACAAGGAGATCAAGATTTTAATCTCTATGATTAAAGAGGCACCTTTCAGACATTAAAAAAAAACAGTTTATTATAAGTCACTTTTAAATATAAATAATAAACTTTCCTTCTTCAAATATCATCCAAATATAATCTCATAAATTGGCCATTTTCATTCCTGACCTCATGCTACAGTTTCAGGTTCCAGACATGGTTTTGTTGAATTCATTTTCCATTAGGCTTCCCAGTACAATGATTTGGCTATGTATGATTATACAGTTCTCTGAGAGTGCAGAAAATTACCATTAATTTAGGGAAAAATTCTACAGCAAAGGCTACCACAATGTCCTCTTCAATTTAAAAAGATACTCCCAGAGCCTGCTTGGTTTTGCTGGTTGTAAGCTCTGTTTGAGTCCACCATAGCCCAATTCATCATTTCAATAAATATCATTTTATATCTTTGTCATTCTCTGCCTCTCCAGTGAATTTAAATCAACTTGATGAAATCTTGCTCTTGCCACTGAATACATACCCCACCATTCACTTAATTATACATACAGCAGCAGGGGAGAAAACCAGAGAATATGTTAGTACTGATGCATCGCTGTGCGTGAAACAGAAGAAAAACAGAAATACATTTATTAAACTGAGACATTATTCTGGGCTTTATTCACTGATTTTATCCAAAACAGGGGGAGGAAATGATCCTCCTCAGGTGTATTTAAAGATTTTGATGATTTTTTTTTTTTAATACATCAATGATCAATGACCAGTGATTATCACTGGAATTGCAGCCAGACCTTCTATACTAAATTCAACTTTAATTGCATTTTCTGCTCCTTCAGTGCTACTTATGTCTGGCATTTATTTCAGCTAGTCTACTATAACTTTCTCACGAAAAGTATAGAGAAAATCTCATTACTTTGGACTGAAATCCACTTTTTTTTGCTGCCCCTTTTTTTAAGCAGACACTTTTTATGGAATAGACAAAACCCAATGTCACGATTTTTCTGCAGTCTCCTTTTGGATTAAGATAGGTGGTGGATAATCTATAGATTGTAGAGGGTGATAGGGGTCAGGTTACAGCTGAATTAAGACACCAAGGGGCTTATTGCATGTGCCTGCAGTTCTCTGATGCTTCTACACATTTTTGAAGAGCCACCAGCAGACCAAAGAAATAACCAGTGCATGGTTCAACCTGGTACAGTCTGACCTTTCCCTGTCTGCTCATCATCCTTCAAAAACCACAGGAGTCATGAAAAACCAAACCCCACAACCTTAACTGCAGGGTTCAATACAAAGTGGGGCTTACAGTTTGAAGTTAATAGATTGATAAACCTGAATGGTTGCAGTAACAGATGGAGACAGAGCCGCCCAACTGGTAGCAGAAAATTACTTTCCTCTGGCCACACAAGGGTACTGTAGGAAAAACTAAACAGATAGAGTTTTGGCACATGATTTAAGTGAACCATTTAATTTACAGTAATTTCACGATTATAAGCCGCACCTGAATATAAG